>CAUYRT010105966.1:0-53933 GCA_963574885.1 Lepilemur ruficaudatus | reverse complement strand
CTGTTGCTCAGGCTGTAGAGTGCCGTGGCATCAGCCTAGCTCACAGCAACCTCAAACTCCTGGGCTCAAGCCATCCTTCTGCCTCAGCCTCCCGAGTAGCTGGGACTACAGGCATGTGCCACCATGCCCGGCTAATTTTTTACATATATTTTTTAATATTCCAATTAATTTCTTTCTATTTATAGTAGAGACGGGGTCTCGCTCTTGCTCAGGCTGGTCTTGAACTCCTGACCTTGAGCTATCCACCCGCCTCGGCCTCCCAGAGTGCTGGGATTACAGGCGTGAGCCACCGTGCCCGGCCTATATTTTGATCTATTTTACAGAAAAGATTAACAGGCACATGACTACAGCTATATAGAGAGAAGGGCAAATATTTTAAAAGCTTGTGCGAGAGGGACACAGATATATCTGGGATTTTATTTTTAAAGTATTTATAGCACTTCCGAGTAATGAATTCTCCATGCACATGATGAAACTGACTGGAATGACAATTGACCCATCTTGAATTAGAATGTTGATTAAACAAATCTTTTATACATTTCCTAAATTTAATCTGACTGTATTGCTTGAGTTTAAAATGATTTGAAAAGTACAATAACTAGAGATAATCAGTTAAAAATCACCTGGACATTTTTAAGTTATATTCATGGCTCTAAATATGTTTTAAACTTTCTTAAATTCATTACAGCATTCAAACAACAATGTTGGAGAAAACCGAGAGAGAAAAAAAAAGCCAATCATAATCTCACCACTTTGAAAAACTATTTTTACTTCACATAGTCCCTTTTTGTATTCAATTATACGTGTGCTTTTTTCTCATGTGGTAAATACTGAGCATATACAACTTTGATTTATGTAGAGGGATATATATCTTTTATTGAGACAGGGTCTCACTGTGTCTCCTGGGTGCAATGGCCTGATCATAGCTCACTGCAACCTCAAACTCTCACTGCAACCTCAAACTCCTGGGCTTAAGCAATCCTCCTGTCTCATCCTCCCAAGTAGCTGGGACTATAGGCAGGAGCCACCATGCCTAGCCAGTTTTTTTGTTTTTTTTTTTTTTTTTTTAGAGAGAAGGTCTCATTATGTTCCCTACGCTGGTCTCAGATTCCTGGGCTCAAGGGATCCTCTCACTTTGGCCTCCCAAAATGCTAGGATTATAAGTGTGAGTCACCACACCTGGCCTTGTTTTTGGTTTTAAAAGATGTGGAGCATATACTAACTAGTCATAGACTTTATACTGCCTCCTATTACCTCTTAAGAGAAAAAGCTAAACGCTTTGGTCAAGGATGGGAACCTGAGTCAGAATCTACCAAACAGATAACACTCCACACTGACGAATAAAACAATCGAATCACGTGTTCCCTACTTGAAAGGCTGACATTCAAAGAAGTGGGGGGTGGGGAGAGAATGAATGTGGACACTGGTATAATCAGTCCTAGAATCGCCTTGGTTGTAAAATGGTTCAACAATTTTAAACCATACACGTCCTTACAGTCAACTCTTTTTCCTTAAGACTGAATGAACCTTTGTTTTTTGCAACCTAAGAGACACAACCATATTTTGATAAATTATCAATTCATGTCCTCTTTCCTCTTCTTTTTCTGTGCTCCCTCACCTTTTATGTGAGCCTGTTCACTGAATGATTCATTTGAAATAGAAGTAATTTTTAAAAAACAGGTTTTACCAACTCCAAAAACAACTTGGTGCTTAAAAATAATGAATACTTTAGAACTTTGCTTCCATAACTTTCTTTATTACCCTTTATCCTGGGAATTATATAAAGGATTTATTCATCTTCTAGGAGAAAAATCTACAATCTCCATAAATTTACATTATTTAAAATGCCATGTCTGTTTTCAGCACATGAATTTGACCCACAAAGGGCTCTCAGTAAAGGATGTGTCCTCATAATCTTTGGTGTAATAATATTCTGCACAGCAGTACAATACTGCTACTATGCTCTGCATGGTGACTTTCATCCAAAGACTCTTCTAAATGCCTTTTATGAGGCAAGAAATACTTAGACTTTATGATGGTCATTTCATTGTTTACTAGTAATAGTACACAGAGGATGGAATGTGCTATCCCTGGCACGAAGAGTTCTACTGGAAGTTCAGAGAGAATAAAATGTCTTCATGCTTCAGTGACTAAAGAGAAAACACTTGTGGAAAAGAGAGCAACTCAAGTTCCAAGGAGTATGTATTTATTATCTTTGTGCTGGTTAGTTGGAACTCTTTGTCAATGAGGTCATAGTTTTTATCCCAGTGTGGCTCATTTATCTCTGCTAGCTTCCTTAATCATAGCATGCACCCCTAACCCCAACCAACTGCGTGACAAATGTCTTTTCTTGGGCAAAAGGGGGCCTAAAAGGAGAATAAAATAATCTGTGCAAATCCACCACTACAATTGGAAAAATAATTCAAAGTACTTGTCCAATTAACCATGAATTTACAGAGTTATCACTTCATCTAGACACTAGTTAGTAGTCAGATAGGAAGGCACTGCTGGGGTAAAAACCTACCTAACAGGTACAATGAACATCACTCGGATGATGGGCACACTTAGAGCCCTGACTAAAGCATTATAAAAGCTATCGACGTAATAAAAACATTTGTACCCCCTTAATATTTTGAAATAAAAAAAAGAAAAAAGAAAAGGATTTTAGGATAAAAAATAAAACTAAATTAAATTTTAAAGAAAGAAAAAGGTGCTGCCTGTATATACACAGACAAAACAAATCCTAAACGATTCTAGATGAACAATTAATTGATTCATCTTTAATGATAGTGGGATTTCCCAAATGTATTTCATGATGTGTCAATCAATGTGTGGATAGAGCCTTATTACAATGAAGGAATCATATTGAAAGTCAGCCTTCGACACAGGGTTTACAGAAAAAAAACCCACAATAAATAAGCCTAAGTCACGTATCAGAGTTCTGTGATTCCTAGAATGGGCCTGCTTTAGAGTCCCTACTGAGATCACCCAGTGGAAAGCAAGGCCTCAAAACCCCACATCGGGGTCCTCAGTCAATCATGCCTTTGGCAGTAAGTCACTGAGAGTGCTTTCCAATGATTGCAGTCTATCCTTTATATGGTAATCAGTGACCCTGCTAAAATGTAGCCAGATAAGGTCATTCCTGTCACTCAAAACCATCCAATCACTTCCCATTCGATTCAGAATTAAACCAAATTCTATAGGTGGGCTGTCCCTCTCTCTACTTAAAAGAGGTGAGATCAATAGGTCCTTGACCCCTAAATGGGAACATTTGAGGCATATATGAGGTAGTCTGACTTGGTAGTCTGCTCTGATCCAATTTAGTAACAGTTGGAAAGTCAGAAGATGTTGACTTAGAAAAAGTACAATTTGACTTCTTTGGATCTGGACCAAAATGCCCTTGTTGCAGTGTTAGGCCACTTTCCAGAACATTAGGTTATGAGATACAAAGGATATTTATCAACATATCACTACAATTACTTTTCAAATGATAGAAAGGAAAGCATGCATATTTGAGATATTCTTCAGAGAAATATCCAAAGATTCATCTACAACCAGGCACTCTTAAGGCTGAAGGTAAATTGGAATTTTCTCTGTCTCCAAGTAAGCTAATTTGACCCTGTTTTTTACTCATCACTCCTAGAGGTGGTGAGGTAGATGACTCTTTCTGGAATTAATATTGAAAGAAAGTAAAAGGAGCAAGGACTGTTTGGAGAAATGGTTGATTTCACAGCCAAGGCAGGGAAAGGCAAGGTGTGTTTGGAACATCTTACTGTAACGGAAAGTAAGAAAGTGCTAAAAAACTTGGTGGGGACACAGGAGCCAATGTGAAGGGGCTCCCACTGGTCAAAATAAATAATAACAGAAAAGAATTATAACTCATTGATTAACAGAAAAATAATCTGTGAGTCCATGTTGTTACAAAAAACAAAATCACCTTTTACAAAATTTCACATTAAAATTTATTTGTGGTACTAATGTAGCTTTTGAAATTTGAAAAATCCAGTGTTGCTATTTTTTAATGTTCATGTGGAAGAATAGACATCTCCATTAAATATCTCTAGAAATATTGAAACATTGATTTTTCATTAGTAAAAGCAAAATCCATGTCCTTCTAAAGAGCACACATTGTACAAGCCTCATTAGACACACCTGACACAAAACATTCAGAAATAGAAAACAGAAGCATTGATTAAAATAGCTTATATTTTTCTAGTATTAAAAAATACTCTTGGCCAGGTGCGGTGGCTCACACCTGTAATCCTAGCACTCTGGGAGGCAGAGGCAGGAGGATTGCTTGAGCACAGGAGTTCGAGATCAGCCTGAGCAACAGCGAGACCCCTTTTCTACTAAAAATATAAAAATTAGCTGGGTGTTGTGGTGTGCACCTGTAGTCCCAGCTACTTGGGAGGCTGAGGCAGGAGGATCGCTTTAGCCCAGGAGTTTGAGGTTGCTGTGAGTTAGGCTGACTCCCCAGAACTCTAATCAGGGCAATGGAGTGAGACTCTGTCTCAAAAGAAAAAAAAAATACTCTTTCAGAGGTGGGAGGATCATTTGAGCTCAGTAGTCAACAGTTGTAGTGGTCTATGATCATGTCTATGAATAGCCCCTGCACTACAGCCTGGGCAACATAGTGAGACCCTGTTCCCTAAAAAACCCCACAAGAACAAAAAAAAAACCCAGGTCTTTCAGACAGGTTTGGGAATGAGGATGAAAATGTAAAATTATAATATATATAGAAAGTAAAGTCTTAAGGAAATTATGGGATGTCATCCATGCATATCCCAAAGGTATCTGAATTTATAAATTTTCTCAGGAGATGAGAAATTGCAAGAGTTAAATGTAAAGGAGAAAAGCATTTATACATATACAAGCAGTAAAATCTGTTCTTTTAAAGCAACCCCTCACAGCCCATGTCCTGGCCTCCTGAAGTCCCTGGAACTCAGCTCAGGGTTGTGTCTCTTGCCTTCTGGGTAAATGAGGAATGGAAATGAAATTTATGTTCTGTGGGTGTCAGTGTGAAATTGCACATTCTGCACAAGCACAGTTTGGGGTTTTCATCCTGGCCTCCATCACCAGCACAGACAACACCAGTCCATGCTTAGGGAAATAACCCATTCTAACTGCAGGAGCCTCAGTCATTCCAGATCCCACCACTCCAACCTGATACTACCGCAACATTGCATGGCATCTGTGGCAATTTGAAGGACACGTATCTCCACCACTCGGAAAAAGAGCTTTTGACTTGAACTGTAGAAAGTCAGTCTCTACAAAATATAAAAGAAAAAAATTAACCAGGCATGGTGGTACATGCCTGTAGTCTCGGCTACTCGGGAGGCTGAGGCAGAAGGATCGCTTGAGCCCAGGAGTTTGAGGTTGCTGTGAGCTAGGCTGACACCACAGCACTCTAGCCCCGGCAAGAGGGTGAGACCCTGTCTCAAAAAAGAAAAAAGAAAAAAAAGAAAGAAAAGAAAAAAGGAAAAATCTCCTTTTTATAGCCCCCAAAGTAATAAATGATCCATACAATAATCATCAATAAGTACTAAAACAATTATGTGAAAGAGTGTTGGGGAACAGCTTACTCACACAGTCTCAAAATAGCATCCCACAGAATACTTCTTAATTACAAAGGAAAAAGCTGTCTTTTTTTTTTTTTTTTGAGACAGGGTCTCGGTCTGTTGCCAGGCTAGAGTGCAGTGGCATCATCATAGCTCACAGCAACCTCAAACTCCTGGGCTAGAGTGATCCCCCTGCCTCAGCCTCCCAAGTAGCTGGGACTACAGACATGTGCCACAACACCCAGCTAATGTTTCCATTTCTTGTAGAGACGGGGGTCTTGCTCTTGCTCAGGCTTACCTTGAACTCCTGACCTCAAGTGATCTTCCCACCTCGGCTTTCCAAAGTGCTAGGATAACAGGCGTGAGTCACCAAAAAGTTATCTTTATGTTAGAGAAATCCAGGAGGACCTTAGCCAAATGAACAAAGTTAACACCAATAATGAAGCAAACTGACTTGATGTGCCCCCGGTGTTAGAGGTCCCCAAGACTGCCCTCAGGTTTGATGATTCATTAGAAGAACTCACACAACTCAAAAAAGCTGTTCTGCTCACAGCTACAGTATATTACAGAGAGAGGGTACAGATTAAAATCAGAAAAGTGAAAAGGTGCCTGGGGTTAGGTGTAAGAGAAACCAGGTGCCAGCTTCCAGTTGTTCTCTCTCAGTGTAGTCAAATGGACAGTGCTAATTCTCCTAGTAACTATGTGTGACATCCCAGGAACAATGTGTGACAACATGTGTGTGTGCTGCTGGCCAAAGAAGCTGACGCAAGCCTTCTTGTACAGGGTCTCAATGGGGGTCAGTCAAATAGGCATTCGTGCCCATGTGACTGACAGCAGCTACCCAGTCTCCAGACCCCCAGAGGTCAAACTACTATAGCATGGTTTAGGACCGCAGGCAAATGAAAACAGGTGTTCCTCTTAAATCACATTGTTGGCACAAACTATCTGGTCAAACTCATGCAGTATGGCCCAAGGCCTAAGGCATAGAAAAACGTTCTTATGAGGCAGGATATTCCAAGGACTCACAGGTTATCTCCCAGGAGCAGGTCGAGGTCCAATCCCTTCTTTGGAATGTTTCAACAGCAAAAGCCTGCTGAGTTAACCTTCCAGCACACCTCCTGATAGGAAAAGGGCACAAATCAACAATGTAGTGTGCTCCCAAAATATTCCATCCAGTTACAATCATGAGGAAACCATTGGAGATACCTAGATTGATTCGTATTTGGCAAAACAATTATCCTGCAAAGATGTCAATGTTATGAAAGACAAAAAAATGGGCAACTATTCTAGACTAAAGAGGACCACCTTTTTACTTTCTGTTCTTATGATGCTGACTACTTTAGATATGTCATATGAGTGGAATCATAAAATATTTGTCTTTTTGTGAGAGTATCCCAGGTAATATAATAGTAGAGAATGGGTTAAAACAACAGACACTTAGATTAATTAAATTAGTGCCCTGTTGAATTTAAGAATACAATGCCCTCCACATGCAAACACAGATCAGCAGCAGATTTAGGGAATCACTCTTAGACTTACTTCACTTAGCATAATGTCCTCAAGTTTCAGCCATGTTGCAGCATGAATGATGGAATTTTTAAGTTGGCCTCCTTTAGCCTAGAACAGTTCTTCATCTTGTTTTTCTTCTATAGCACAATGCATGATCCTTCGTAGGGTACTGCTTAATAGTTCATTTTAAGACATTGTCTTTTTCCATTTATCTGTTGATGGACCCTTGGGTTGCTTCCACCTCTTGGTTATTGTGAATGATGCTGGGATCAACATGGATGTGTAAATATCTCTTCAAGACCTTGCTTTCAGTTATTTTGGGTGTATACCAAGAGGTGGGACTGCTGGATCATATGATAAGTCTATTTTTAATTTGTGAGGAGCCTCCATACTATTTTCCATAATGGCTGCACGACTTTACATTCCCACCAACAGTACAGGAGGATTCCAATTTTTCTACGTCTCTGCCAACAACTTGCTATTTTCCATTCTTTTGATAATAGGCATCCTAATGGGTATAAGGTGATATCTCCTTGTCATTTTGATTTGTATTTCCCCAGTGATTAGCAATGTTGAGCATCTTTTCATATGCTTAGTGGTCATTTCTTTGGAGAAATGTCTATTTAAGTCATTTACTTTTTTTTTTTTTTTTTTGAAACAGAGTCTAGCTCTGTTGGCCAGGCTAGAGTGCCGTGGCGTCAGCCTAGCACACAGCAACCTCAAACTCCTGGCTCAAGCAATCCTTCTGCCTCAGCCTCCCGAGTAGCTGGGACTACAGGCCTGTGCCACCATGCCCAGCTAATTTTTTCTATTTTTAGTAGAGATGGGGTCTCACTCTTGCTCAGGCTGGTCTTGAAATCCTGACCTCAAGTGCTCTTCCCGCCTTGGCCTCCCAGAGTGCTAGGATTACAGGTGTGAGCCACCACGCCCGGCCCTTTACTCATTTTTTTTTTTCAGGCTCACATTCTGGCCCAGCTTTATTCATTTTTTAAATTGAATTTTTTGTTGTTGTTGTTGAGTTGTTGAAGTTCCTTATATATTCTGGATATTAATCCCTTATCAGGATAAGGGATAATCAGATATATGATTTGTAAACATTTTATCCCTTTCTGTAGGTTATTTCATTCTGTTAATTGTACCCTTTGATTCATAGAAGTTTTTAAGTTTGGTGTAGTCCCATTTGTTTATCTTTGCTTTTGTTGCTTGTGCTTTTGGTGTCATATCCAAGAAATCATCGCCAAATCCAACGTCCTGAAGATTTTCCAATATGTTTTTTTCTAGGAGCTTTATATTTTTAGGTCTTTAGTCTATTTTGAGTTAATTTTTGT
Organism: Lepilemur ruficaudatus; assembly: GCA_963574885.1. Lineage (NCBI taxonomy): Eukaryota > Metazoa > Chordata > Mammalia > Primates > Lepilemuridae > Lepilemur > Lepilemur ruficaudatus. The sequence continues at coordinate 45,538 of CAUYRT010105966.1, read as the reverse complement.
ATATGCTGTAAGGTAAGGGGCCACTTTCATTTTTTTGCATGTGGATATCCAGGCAGCTATTGTTTTTAAAACTTGTTTTTACTGCATATCTGGCAAAAGTCTTATTATAATATCATATTAATAATATGTTGACTGCTGAAGGCATGATAGTGGTCTTTTCTTGTCTGGTTTCCAAATTTAACATGATATGAAAATTTATCTCAGTTTGATTATATAAAAGTTAAGTATGCATGAATTTTCTCTCTAAATATATTTGAATAGATCAATGACAAGTACATTTTCATATATATTATACATTATAAAAGAAAAAATCTGAGCAACTTTAAGTTCTCAGTAAGTACAAATATATGAATGTCAGTAGGGTGGAAAAAGCTATACTAATAGAAAGAAAGTAATTTATGAATTTGCTTTCCAAAACTTAAACTGTAATAAGAGGGCTTTTGCTTAGAAAAGGAACATTAAAACACCCTTATTTGCTACACATTGTGCTAAGTATTCCTCCAGTGAAAAATAGAGGAAAATCTTAAGTGATAAGATAGTGGAAGATGGAACAAAACAAGAAGCACTAGGATTAATTTAATTAGTGCCCTGTTGTATTTAAGAATATAGTGTTCTACACATGTGCAAACATAGATCAGTAGCAGATTTAGGGAATCACTATTAGACTGCACCTGTTGAAGTCCTCAGTGAATCTAGTCCTTGTTTAAGGCTTCCAGTTGGAGCTGGCAGTTGTTGTAGGGATTAAATTATTTAAAGCCTTCAGCTGGCTAGTGTAGGCAAGCAATAGCTTAGAAAACACTTAATCTATTTTTTAAAATCTGTTCCTAAGTTTGCTTTGCTTAGGCTATAAGACTACAAGCACCACCCACCTGCCACATTCTGGAATCTTTTAAATTTATCCAAGAAAAAAAGACCTTTAAGGCATATGAATATGTATATTTTAAAATACAGTATGCTTGTTTTGAGCACAATCTATTTGTAATAAATAAAACATAATTTGCTAAACATTTCAAAATATATTAAATTTATTTCAAAGGGTAATTACCAAATTACTTATTTTCACAGCCATTTTTAAAAATTTTATTTGTAGCTATAATTAGAAGGGCTTTGGGTAACAAACAATATGTGGACCCTTTCAACAGGAACATTTTGAAAAGGCAGCTTCATTTATTAAGTAATTTGGTAGCACATTACAATATATTTATCTTCTGTTTAGAAAACTAGAATTACTTAAATAAACCTCATTGTTCCTTGAAGTGACCTAACAAGGAATTTGAATAAAACCTTCTGGATAACTCTGAAGCAGAGGATTTATTAATCAAATCTACTTATATGTAATTAACCATTACTTAGAAGCCCAGTATATTTTTGCTGTTGTTGTCGTTGATGGAAACTGCAAATATCTTCTTTCCTACTAGAAATTTTTAGCCTGTTATTATGCCTCTGTCATTTCTTCAAATTTGTTATGTGCATGATAGATTAAATTAGTATATTTCCAAAATAAAGAGCTATGTTTCAGACATCATTCATTTTCTGAAATTCTTCCTTGCCTCCCTCTAAAGATAATAAAACTTACACTTCCAGGTTGTGGGATATGAAGTAAAATAACCGTGGTGGGCATATATTCCTATTTTTCCTGGAATTTATAGTAGAGTTTTTGAAACAAATAAACAAAACCTATGGCATTTATAGGTATAAAGTTGAAATATGAAATTCTTCACCTTTTCTATTATAAGTCTCAAGATTGCTTATTTGTAAGCTAACACATTTTATAACCTTTTCTTTTCCTCCCTAAGACTTTTCATTGCTTTATTTTTAGAAGCTTATTTTGGGCATGATTAAGATGAAGGCAAAAATTTTAGATATGTAGCAGAGGAAGAAAAGATATTTAGGACAAACTGCCTCTGAAATAGAGAAATAATGGTTAAGTTATTCTAGTGCAATTTCTTACTTGGCTGCAAATGTACCCTCAAAGAAAAGTGGAATATGATTTTATGCCTTTGGAGAGTCAATTTGAGCAAATTAAACCAAATGACCTAAACATTTACACCAGCTACATTATTGTGACTTTTATGTAGCTACTTTTATTTAATCAAGTAGAATTTCATCATTTCTCCAATTTGATTGCTTTAAAAATGTTGTCATAGGGCACCATCCCAGAACCTCATAGGCAAGGCTATTGAGAAGCCCCAGCTCTATCCCCACTTCTAGGCAACCTCCCTCCCAGTTTCTTTCATGCTTTCAGCCAACTCCCAAGAGATTTAGCACTCATTCCTCTACTCCTCACAGCTGTCACCACCTGCTCTATTTCCTGGGGTTCCTCCCCCACCTCAACCCACCCAAGACTGGTTATGGTCTGACACAGTTTCCTTAGCTCCCCCCTTTCCTTTCTGTCTCTGAAAATAAATATGAACCCTGTTTACCTACCGAGAGAATAGAGTATAAAGACGAACCTGTAATCCAGCTGTCTCTACCATTATCATAAGCACATCCTCTGCGGGAGACCCATCCACCCTCTTGTGCCTGACTTTGCCCTTAGAATCTGCAAAGAATGAAACTGGTATGTTTATTTTGCTTTTCTTCAAGTATTTGCCTTTTCAGCTAGTACCACTTTCTCTAGAGTGGCTGCTCACTGCATACACAATGATTATGACATGAAATAATACATAGTTAAACAATAAAATTCTGGGCTGAAGGGTGCCAGAAGGAAGTAGGTGGGCTGGGCGAGGTGGCCTACGCCTGTAATCCTAGCACTCTGGGAGGCCAAAGTGGGAGATTCGCTTGAGCTCAGGAGTTTGAGACCAGCCTGGGCAACAGTGAGACACTAACTTTACTAAAAATAGAAAAATTAGCCAGGCATTGACGCACGCGCCTGTAGTCCCAGCTACTCGGGAGGTTGAGGCAGGAGGATCGCTTGAGCCCAGGAGTTTGAAGTTGCTGTAAGCTAGGCTGATCGCATAGCACTCTACTCAGGGCAACAGAGTGAGACTCTGTCTCAAAAAAAGAAGGAAAAAACAACTGGAACTATTGTGCTGGAGAAAATATAGGTAACAAACAAATTCTTGCTAGAGTTAGACCACCTAGGTTCAATCCTGGCTGAACTACTAGGATATGAACTTGGGCAAATTATACAACCTCTTTAAATGCTATCCTTACCTGTAAAATAAGGCTAATAGTCCCTCCCTCAAAGGGTGACCATGAGGATTACAGAAGCTTTGGTGAGGATTTAAAGGGTTTGGCACACTGCTAGGCACTTAAGTATTCTTAGCTATTATTTTACTTCATGGGAGCATTTTGCTCTCAAAAGACAAGATATTCAGTGTTGAAATCTTGTTCTTGGAACTTGGAAAATTCGAAGAAAAACTAGGCAATACTTACAACTTGTTGGCCTTGTCCCATATCGTCGCATAATCTGATCATGTGTGAATTTCACAAAAGATTCATATTGTTCTGTGAAGAGAAAGACAGCATATATTTATTCCCAGAAGCTTTCCCCCATTTTTTCAAGAATCAAGCGTCAGGATCACATCTAGCTTCCCAGTTTGAATTCTTCACCCTTTTAGGCCCTCTTTGTATAAGTCACTCTGAGGTCTGATCCTTCCTCTTAGATCCCAGAGCCAGATATCTGGCTTCTAGATTTGGACACCAATTATCTATAACAACATTTTCATAATAACCTCTCCCCTGACATAACTTCACCGCCTACTAACAGCATCCCAAGACACAGAGGTATGCTCACTACGACAGGCCAGCAAATTTCAGCACATCTCCTATGGAACTTGAAGCTCTTTCCTTCCTATAAATTTCAACACACACATTGAGTGAAAAACACAAGTGGAAGCGGTGTGGGATGTCTGGAAAGCTAAGAGAAAATTTTATGCCATCTAATTGCAGACAGTTCTACAGAAACATCACCTTCTAAAGGAAAACTCAGTAGAAAGGAGCCTCACATCTGTGAATAGAGAAGTGACTTAGAGCCAGCTCATCTGAACAATATTGGGGTAGAAGAGGGAATGATATACTAGAGGTTTTTCTTAGTTTTATTTTTTTAAGAGACAGGGTCTCTCTCTGTTGCCAGGTGTCTCAGGTTATCTTCCTGCTCCAGCCTCCCAAAATACTGGGATTACAGGCTTAACGGTCTACAGCTTCTTCTTATAATACATGTTTATTAGCATATTAAAAGATCAAAGAAGTTCTACTAAAAGGAACTCATTTAACTTTGCTTAACCCAACAGTTGCCAATATAAAGCAGACCAACTAACATTCTGCAGAACCATGTTTTGTGGGTCACCAGATTAGCAAACAATACTGTTACAGGAAGAAGTAGTGCTTCTTCACTTCTCCCTGGTGAGTACACAGCAGCATAGCACGAAAGTTGCCCATAAATTTCTTAATTACTCACACTGTCACCCTAAGCAACAGATCTTGAACTGTACCCCACCAGTGATAGGGTATAGTTAAGGACTTTAATCAGAAGAGGAATATGATAAGATCAGTGCTTAATATATAGCACTGTGTGTTTAATGTGGAACATCATCCACTTTTACTTAACAGGTACTACTTTCTATTCCTGATTCAAATCCCTTCCTTTCACAGAAGGCTCTGTTTGTTGCCATCACTGATCACTACCTTTGTTATCTAGCCTGAGCTAGCCTTGCTTTACCCTATTATACCTCTCAAATCACAGGATGTCCAACACCCCTCTCTTCCACAAAGTGACTCCCAGTAGGAAGTTTGAATATGTTGACAACATAACACTCCACTCAAACACCAGTTGAAAGGTTAGTACCATATCCCAACCAATAATTTACCTGCCAACTAGCCTAAATGGCCTACTCAATGCCTTTATTCATATGGAAAATTCTTGTAAGAGCTTGTTTAATCTCCTTTCAGAAATACAAATGGATAGCACTCTGGGAGGCCGAGGCGGGAGGATGGCTCAAGGTCAGGAGTTTGAAACCAGCCTGAGCAAGAGTGAGACCCTGTCTCTACTAAAAAAAATAGAAAGAAATTAATTGGCCAACTAAAAATATATAGAAAAAATTAGCCGGGCATGGTGGCGCATGCCTGTAGTCCCAGCTACTTGGGAGGCTGAAGCAGAAGGATCGCCTGAGCCCAGGAGTTTGAGGTTGCTGTGAGCTAGGCTGACGCCACAGCACTCTAGCCTGGGCGACAGAGTGAGACTCTGTCTCAAAAAAAGAAAAACAAAAACAAAAAACAAATGCAAAGTCTTTCCATATAAGGTATAAAGGACAAATTCACAATCAACAAACAGTAACCTCAATACTCACAATTCAATAAACCCTCTTGTGTGAAAGCCCTAGTCTCTTTTTCAAATTTAACTGGGGTTAATTCTTACTGAACTCTATTTAACAACAATGGCCCATAGTCACTGCCTCAGCCTACCTGCTAGTTTGGTATTGAGGATTTGCTCATATTCCTCCCGAATCTTATCTTCATAGTCTTTTAAGAGGCGCTCACATATTATTCCAACTTGTCGGAGGGTAAAGGTGGGCTGGTCCTTCTTCATCCAGGAGGTACCTGGGCAAAAGATAAATCTAGTTTACACAATATAATCTATTAATAGTTCTAAAATTTAGGATTAACAGCTTCATATAAACAGTCCTCACAATACATAAAAACTGTTTAGAAAAATTTCAATTTTCATTACTTTATGTGTAATATTTTTGCAAAATACTTTCGGTTTCTGCCACTTGTTTTACAAAGCCAAAGGTAAATTGACAAATAGGAGGAACATGTATCTAGTTGTGTTAGCTGATCTACATACAGAAAAACAGCTGATGCCATAACAATCTGAGCCCATAGTCAATGATCACTTCATAAACGACAAGAAGAAAAAGTTTAAAGCTGATATAAAAACCTCCAGTCTGCATTAGAGAAAGTAGATTCATAGCATGAGAATTACCAAGGTCTTTGGAGATAATCTAGACCTATGTTTAAACAAGAAGGTGCATCATAATTATCTGTAACATTAACAACAACAACAAAAAGATACACATTCTGATTTAATTCTGGGGCAGGGCTTGGGTATCTGCTATTTTAAGCTCTACAGTTGATTCTGATAAAAAATGGGGAGTTTAAGGCTCAGGAGAAAAACTGTTAGCAAAGTTATTAATCTTTAAGGTCATCAAATCAAGTTCTTAGTAAGTTCAAGCATATTCACAAAGAATTTCTTTTCTCTCTCTCTCTCTCTCTCTCTTTTTTTGAGAAAGAGTCTTACTCTGTTGCCTGGGCTAGAGTGCAGTGGTGCTATAGCTCACTGCAACCTCAAACTCCTGGGCTCAAGCAATCCTCTCGCCTCAGTCCCCCAAGTAGCTGGGACTACAGGGGTGTACCACTATGACCAGCTAAAGTTTTAAAAAAGTTTTTGTAGAGATAGGGTCTTGTTGTGTTGCCCAGGCTGGTCTTGAACTCCTCAGCTCAAGTGATCCTCTTGCCTTGGCCTCCCAAAGTGCTAGGATTATAGGCATGAGCCACTGTGCCCAGCCAAGAATCTCTTTTTGAAATATAAATGGACACAATTAGGCACTACACATCTCATCCTAGATCCCTTTTGAATTCAGGTTGAAAAGAGTGACATGTTCATAAAATTGTAAAGTTAGAAACCAAAATATCCATTGGAATGCTAGAAAACATAGAAATCTAACATTATAAGAACCAGAATGTTTGTGGTAGACACTATAGATTCCTTTGCCTAAACACCTATTGTAACTTCCTTCTAGTTTCTCCTCAGTCTTTTTCCCAGTAGAGGCTCTGAAATTCAAACTACATTTTTCAGACTCCTTGATAGCAAGATTTCAGATGTGATTAGGTTCTGCCAATCAGGTTCACTCACATAAGCTTTGAACTCAGTACTGACATAAGTGGAGGGATAAGCTTGCACTAGGCATCTACTTTGGGGGTGAGGCTGAAGCAGCAACAGCCTGGCTCTAGAGCTGGCAACTGGAGAAACAGATTTCATGGGTGGCCTTCTGATCATGATAAAAAAAAAAAAAAAAAAAAAGCAGCCCTGGTGGGAGGTAGCCCAGTTCTTAGGTGTTCCTGAAAGCTTAGACTACAATCTTTTTCTTTGGCCTTCTTAGTTAGCCTGTAAGCTATTTAACAACCTGAAACAAACAATTTTTTGCTTAAACTAACTAGAGTGTATCTTTTCCCCTACAAATAAAACCTGACCCAACCATCTAGCTAGTCATACCCATAACATATTCTATTACTTCAAAATTATATTACTAAAATCTCAAGATTGCTAGTTGTAACCACTGAAAGGCCTATCACTTATGTATGTACAAGAGCAATTAGAAATGGTGTTGTTCCAGAGCTAGGACCTTGGGATTATAACGAAACAATAATGAAAAAAAAATTACTTAAGTTAAATTAACATAAAATAGAATTAACCATTTTAAAGCAAATAATGGTATTTAGTGCCAAAACATTCCCATCACTACAAAAAGTACAACTCCTCAACTATTAAGCATGTTATCTTCCCATTCTCCCTTCCCTCTAGCTCCTGGCAAACACCAATTTACATCCTGTAAGGAGACAATTTTTAAATCAAGGTAACTTTTAACCCTTAGAACTGTTAAAAAGTAAAGTACTTTGTGAGGAAACATTCTCCCCTACTGTTAAAGGAGACAGAGTTCACCATCAATGGAGATGTTCACACTGGGCTGTTGAACCCCAACAGCAAGCAATATGGCAGGCAAGACTGGTTTCCTACATGGCCATGAAGATTCTCTCCAACCTTGAGATTCTACTTTTGAGCACATCCTCTCTGACCTCCTGGCAATGATGTTACAGAGTAGCACTGTCCAACAGAATGTTCTGCAATGATGGAAGTGTCCTACAGATCCAATAAAGCAGCCATATGTGGCTACTGAGCACTTGAAATGCGACTGCTGCATCTGAGAAAATGAATGTTTACATTTTATTTAATTTTAATTAATTTTAAATTAAACAGCCACACATGGCTAATGGCCACAGTATTACACACTGCAGTTATATAGATGAGGATGCTCTTGTATTGGTTAGATGGAAGCACAATCAAATCAATCTCTAAGGTCTCTTCTAGTTGTATGACTTTATGGTTTTAAAAGTATTTATAATTAGTAATATAATGTATTCACTTTACCAATTTTGTTACATTAGAGAAGATCAATTCTGGATTGGGAAACCATCATGGGTACGATTTACAAACTCTTAAATGGATTTTGCACATCAAAGCAGGCTTACCTGGAGAACTAGGTGCTGTGAGTGCTGAGGAGTGAGGTTGACTTTCCGAAGCACAAGCTTCACTCTGATTAAGAACAACTTCTAAATGTCTCCACCTCTGATAACGACTATATTCTTGCTTAATGTTCTGAAAAATTTGCTCTAATAAAAAAGAAATAAACTTGAGCTTTCATTTTATCGTGTCATTTCTTCAAACTTTCTTAACAAGTGGGAAGAGACAAGGAAGGTCTTTTGATTAGACTTTAGATACTCCCTTTAGCATGTAGGCTTCAATCTCTTCCCTCCCCCCACATAAACAAGTAAAATGTTTATAGCGTATATAAAATGTTCCCCCTCTAGCCCCAGAGACAGTGTACTCTTATTGCCACTATTTCAACAATGCACAGAATAGTGGCTATTTTGGCATAAGCCATTCAGAGTTCCCTTCATTCCTGTGGCAATGAAGACTAGATCTGCCCTTTGCTGGGTGATTAGTACAATTTACACTAAAAGAAACCTCTCATTACCTAATAGGGTGCTATTTTTGACCTCTTTTAAGTTTTATAATTTCTCAAACTAGGGTATTAAAGGGGAGTCTCTTACCACCCAAGGCCTTCTAACGATGAAGCTCTTGTCCCATACAGGACTCTTAAGATCTTTGGAAAAGAGGACAGCAGAAACCATTATGTTCACAGCCTGGACACTAACTAACCAGGGCAAGAGCTGAGGTTTATTATTTGGGACTGATGGTCAGGGCTTAAAAAATAATTCTGATCCTTCAAGAGACAATATTTGGCAGAATTCAGATTACTATTCTGAGTCAAGGTAATCACAAACCAAATTTGCTAACACTATTAAAGGGAGTCCAGGAAACACAAATTACTAACCACTTTGAAGTACACTCCTAGAGACAACAAAGAATTTGAAAGGATGTGGTTTTCTACTTCGTTTTTGTAGTATAATACTGTATTCACTCTCTAGATAATAAAGTCTCCTAAAAAAAAAGAATTTCAGAACATTGTATCCACTCCAACTCTTATTATTCTAGTGCATACTTTGCTATATTTTCTTAATGGTGGGAGATGTTAATAATGCCACTTTGCTTCTTCCTAGCTGTGTGTCTGTAACCTTGGGAAGTCATTTAGGACTTTTAGTCTAGTTCTTAAATATAAATGTCAAACGCCTATCTGATAAGGTAGTGAAAATCAAAATCAAAGATAATGATAACACCATAACAAGTGATGGTCCAGTCCAGGAACAGATATGAACTCTAAATGGCTCCATACATAGTTAAATTCCATAACTGTCAGCCTAAACACTCGAAAAGTGTAGGATTAGTAATGCACAATGCTTGCTTTTAAGAGTGCTATGAAGTTCATATTTAAGATCTCTAAATTTATGAAGTTTTTTCACTTCATTTTTAAAATGTATTTTTCCTCAAGCGCATACTTGCCAGATTCAAGACAAGGATGTAAGAAACTGCAAAGACTTGAAACAAGAAAGGACAAGTATGAGGACAATACTCATGGGAACAGAAGGTCTTTGAAAAATCTCTAACTGCCTCCTGTATGGTAAAGTGAACAAATGGAAGGGTACAACTTTGAGGCTGGTAGAAAGACTATCAAGTTCAAGTAGATACAATTTTCTTCCAAAGAAGGCCACATGAAACAGGAAAGTTTTAAAAAAGAAAAATGCAAATCTTTGTAACAGTGGATAATAATTTTAATCCTTGCCTCCCACTATTCTTTGAAGTTTTTTTTCTAGATTATATCAGGCTAGGCTAACCCTCGAAACTCTACAGTGGTTCCAAGCTGCTACAGACCAAAATTCAACCTCTTGAACATGGCATTCAATACCTTCTAAGACCTGATCCGAATTTATTTTCCCAGTTCCAAATCCTACAACAATCCAATTAATGTTAAATTATTCTTTCCTTATTTTGTGGGTTTTCTGGCCTTTGCTCTAGCAATTTCTCTGTGCTTCAAATGAGGTTAGCCCCCAAACACTACTCAAGACTCAGCTAAATGCTATCTCAATGCAGAAGTTACTCCCCAACTCTCAAGTCATGATCAATTAATTGCTTTGCATCTAGACTCACTCTATGTTCACAAACATCTCCCTGAGGTTAGCAACTCCCACCCATGCCTGGCGTTCACCCAGCACTTAATAAAAATTTAAGCGATGAAAGACTTAATTTTATAGGACCCTTCCACAAAAAGTGCTAACCAGGTCAAGTATCCCTATCCAAAATGCTTGAGACAGAAGTGTTTCACATTTTGGAATATTTGCATCATCCTTACCAGCTGAGCATTGCTAACCTGAAATCTGAAATGATCCAATGAGTATTTCCTTTGAGTGTCATGTTGGCAGCATTTTGGATTTCAGATTCTTGGATTAGAGACGCTCAACCTGTATTACGCATATCTTTTTATAAAGTGAGGTAAAAACAATTTCTTGACCACTTCTGAGCATTTACAACCCTTGAGATAACAAATGTGATGCTATAAAATGAAGTCACTGATTTTTAAACTCTCTTTTCCATTAGTTGGTTTATTCTTTCTGTTTGTATAGCAACATTCCCGCCCCCGTTCTTCCTTTTTAATCAAAAAGACATCCTTCACTTAAGTCAAAGCACCCAATGATTAATATTTGTATTTTTGTCATAATAGAACCATATTCCAATAAGCATTAAGAAACATAACTGGGCTGGGCGCGGTGGCGCCTGTAACCCTAGCACTCTGTGAGGCTGAGGCGGGAGGATCGCTCAAGGTCAGGAGTTCGAAACCAGCCTGAGCAAGAGTGAGACCTCATCTCTACTATAAATAGAAAGAAATTAATTGGTCAACTAAAAATATATAGAAAAAATTAGCCGGGCATGGTGGCACATGCCTGTAGTCCCAGCTACTTGGGAGGCTGAGGCAGAAGGATTGCTTGAGCCCAGGAGTTTGAGGTTGCTGTGAGATAGGCTGACGCCACGGCACTCTAGCCTGGGCAACAGAGTAAGACTCTGTCTCTAAAAAAAAAAAAAAAAGAAAAAAGAAAACCACTTAATAAAGTCCTCTAGTGAAACCATTCATTTGGGGAGTTTTTAAATTATGAATTCAATTTTCCTAATAGTTATAGACCTATTTCGTATCAGGTGGGTTGTGGTAGTTTATGTCTTTTGAGGAATTGATCCATTTCATCTACATTGTCAAATTTATTTAGAGTTGTTCAAAGGATCTTATCCTTTTAATATTTACAATTATGATAGTGTCATGAGTGATATTCCCTCCTTCATTCCTGAGATAGGTAATTTGTATCTTCTTTTTGTCAGTCTTGCTAGAGGTTGGTCAATTTTAATAAACTTTTCAAAGAATCAGCTCTTTTTTTCACTGATTTTTCTCTGTTGTTTTCTGTTATCAATTTTATTGATTTCTGCTCCTTATTATTTCCTTCCTTATGCTTTAGTTTTATTTTGATAATCTTTTTCTAGGTTCTTGAGGTGAAAGCTTAGATGATTTAATAGGCATCTTTTCTAATGTATGCATTTAGTGCTATAAATTTTTCTCTTAGCACTGCTTTAGCTATACCCTAAAAATTATGATATGCTGCATTTTCATTTACATTTTCAATATATTTGTTGAAATGTAATCTCACTGAAATGTTTTTCATTGAAATTTCCTCTTTTACTCATAAATTATTTGAAGTGTGTCATTTCATTTCCAAGTGTTTGAAGACTTCCCTGATACTTCACTGTTATTGATTTCTAAAATCAAGTCTACTGTGGTCACAGAACTCACTCTATATGATTTCAAGTTTTATAAGTTTGTTGAGGCTTATTTTATAACCCAAGATATAATCTATCTTGCATATATTCAGTAAGCACTTCAAAAGAACGTTTTGGTGCTCTTGTTGGGTAGAGTCTTATATAAATATTAACTAGATCTTGCTGGTTGATAGTGTTGTTGAGTTCTTATATATCCTTGCTGAATTTCTATTTTTTTTTTTTGAGACAGTCTCACTCTGCCACCTGGGCTAAAGTGCAGTGGCATCATGATAGCTCACTTCACCCTCCAACTCCTGGACTCAAACAATTCTCCTTACTCAGCCTCCCAGGTAGCTGGGACTACAGGCATGTGCCACTGTGCCCAGCTAACTTTTTCTATTTTTCGTAGAGACCAGGTCTCACTCTGGCCCAGGCTGGTCTGATTTTCTAATTCTATCAGTTCTCAGGTGGGTGCAGTGGCTCACGCCTGTAATCCTAGCAGTCTGGCAGGCTGAGGCAGAAGGATTGCTTGAGCTCAGGAGTTTGAGGTTGCTGTGAGCTAGGCTGATGACACAGCACTCTACCCAGGGCAATGGAGTGAGACTCTGTCTCAAAAAAACAACAATAATAATAATTCTATCAGTTGTTGAGAGAGGGGTGTGAAGTCAGCAACTGTAATTATGGATTTGTCTATTCTTCTTAATAGTTCTATCAATTTTTGCTTCACATATATTGCATCTGGATCATTTTCCCTCTCTGGTCTTATATAGTGTCCTCACACACAGGCAGTAATCAGTACCCAACCAAAGACTCAAGAGTTATCCTCTATAGAACTCCAGAATTCCCCAACACTCTGCTCTTCAAATTCTAGTTTCTTTGGCCTACCCAAATTTTGAACTCCAATCCCTCAACTCAGTAATCACGGAGCTCAATCTGGGTTTTCCCTCTCTGCGCTGTGGCCTGGAAACTGCCTCCAGAACATAAGATGGGGCAATCATAGAACTCATATGATTCGTTTCCTTTTCTCAGGGATCACTGCTCCGGGCTGTTTTCCAATGTCTAAAAACCATTGTTTCCTATATTTTATCCCAGTTTTTAGTTAGGGCATTAAAGTAAATTCTGTCCCTATTATTCCATCATGGCCAGAAGCAAAAATCCTCAGACTACCTAGATTTGAATCTTTGTTCTACTACCAACTAGCCTTGTGGCCTTAGACCAATCTCTCAGTGCTTCCATTTTTATAAAAGGGGATAATGATTATCTAACTCCTCAGGTTGTTGAGAGGATTCAAAAAAGTATAAATCAAGTGTTTCTCTTAATAAATTTAAAGGTGAATTTGTCTCGTCCCTATTTCTTTCACTTCTTCAATTTCTATAACTTCTCATTTATAAATATGAAATCTATTTAAAAATATCTGCTAAATTAGGTTATGATAGTACTAATATGATAATTACTCTCAGGTATGAATGGTAGTAATACCATTGATTATTTACTATGTGTCAGGCACTACAGTAAACATTTTGCATGTCAAGTTTCAAGTTCCCAAATCTTAGTTTTCAAACTTGCTAGGTTAACTTTTTATATTCCTAAAAACAATAATGTGACCACTGTTAAACTATTCTACGTTTCCCCTTTTTCCTTTTATGTACTATAATTGATTTTTACTAAATTAATAGAATATGGTTTATATAAAAAGTTTGTCATTTATTTATACTAAGAAGGTATCACCTAAATTACTTACATATTGAAAGTTCACATTTTAATCTAATTTTGGAAGCTACCATCTCCATTCCTTCTACAACTATTTTTCTCCTAGTAAGAGAAAGATTGTCATAGGGAGAAAGCAGTTCTTAGAACTATATACCTGCCCCTAGACACAGTTATAGAAAGATTAGGGAGATGGGATACAGGAATTGTTGAGAAATGAGGTGACATTCAGTGTCTTTTAAAAAATTATACTCTGATTGAACAAAAGAGAATAGGGATAATAAAGCAAATGACTTTCTTAGGCCACAAGAGTTACCCTGGCCATAGAAATAGTAAAAGAAAGCCAACTGTGACTGAAAAAGAAAAAAAAAAGTCAGGAGAGAGAGAATCTGAAAGTTGAGCAGTCAGAAAGCTAGGACGGAGATATAGGTAGGAAGGCAGACACTTATGAGCTATCTATCTACTTGTGCTAGGTGCTGTCTAAGGACTTTACACATTTTATTAAATCCTTACAGCAACCCCATGAGATAGGTACTATTGTTAACCCCATTTTATAGATGAGAACACTGATGTACACAGAAGTTAAGATGATTCCCAAGGCCACACTAAATGAACATTTAAAACATTTTAAAATTTTACATGTAAAAAGTTTGGTTTTTGAGATATTCTAGTCTGCATTCCAGCACAAAAACCTTTAATGAGTAAAATTTCATGAAGCCCATCTAAAAGGCTACCAAAATCAATCCCAAAGAATTCCCACTGTGAGATAATTTCTTTTTAACTTAGGAGACTTTTGCCTATTTTGATATGGTTCAGAGAAATATGAAAGGAGTGCAAGTCAGAGAACTCGGAATATTTTGTAATAGATAAAGGAACCATCTGGGCCTAAAGCAGCATTCCAGATTAGAACTTTAGAACCTACCAGGGCAAAAAGGAAGTATTTGAGAGGTTTCATGTTGTCTACTGATATATATTATACATACAAACACACACACACACACACACACACACACACACACACACACAAGGATAAGAAACAGAACCAGAAGCACATTATCAGTTTTGTGCTACCAGTGCTGTAAGAAAAAAAAAAACATAGCATTTTTTAAGGAACCAGCAAATTTCTTTTTACCATAGGAACTCTGGCTTCTCATCTGACACATAAAAGCCAATGCAATAATCCCAATGATTATCATTATGTATTGTCATTTTGATGGTTTTTCAGAAGATGTAGGGCTCCTTGCCCCTCTCTCCTGAAATCTTAATACTTCTGTACTGAATTACTCTTGCTTCTTTCATTCAGTCCACCATTATAATCACCTGTACCTACGACTCTCTGTATTTTTCTTCATTACAATTTTCAGAATATTAAATTAAAATAATAATAACATAATAAAAAATAGTCCCACTTTTGAATAATGATCATATACGTCACTTCAGCATTTCATCTGCATGGAATCCCAAACTTAACATGTTTTTACAGCCAAATGAACTGAGAAAGCATGACATCATCTTTTTTCATAAGATGAAAATATCTTCTTTCATATAATCTTTTAGTTTAGAATATCATCACGGAGATGTGAATTCCCTGAGTTCTTTTCTCAGGAAAAACTAAAATAAATCTTCCTAAACTACTCCCCGCTAAGAACCAATACACTAAAAAATACTGAGTTATTTTTATCTTCAGAAGTAAAAATGCATGATTATTGTATAAGTCCTTAATGTAAGAAAATCCAATTAATTATATGAATTCATATATTTTACACTAGCTTAAATTATAAAATTGAAAGATAGCAAGAGTGGGCTCTACTTTGAAGTTCTGAAACTATATTTGCTATTTCTATAAAGTATATTTGAAACTATATTTGCTGTTTCATGATCCACAGTCACCTCTCCAGGTTTTACTGTTTTTGTGTATTCAAACTGGAGCATGAAGGTAAGTGATGGAATGAAAGCCAATTCCCAATTATCCACTCAGTAATATTGCTTCTGCATAATCAATTGGGAAGTAGAAAGAAAAAATCTTCATTTATCATAAAGTCTTACTTTTCTAGTCTCTATTAATTATGGCATCTTAACTAGCCTCGTATCTTCAGATTCCTAAGACTATCATAAGATATACCAATTATGAAAACTGATGATACCACTAACCTCTTAAAAATTTTAATGACTATTATTTAGTCTTTCATGTGTGAAAAATAGATCGCAAGTTTTGTTCTTTAAAAAAACAACAACAAGGCCAGGCACAGTGGCTCACGCCTGTAATCCTAGCACTCTGGGAGGCAGAGGAGGGTGGATTGCTCAATGTCAGGAGTTCGAAACCAGCCTGAGCAAGAGCGAGATCTCATCTCTACTATAAATAGAAAGAAATTAATTGGCCAACTAAAAATATATAGAAAAAAAAATTAGCCGGGCATGGTGGTGCATGCCTGTAGTCCCAGCTACTTGGGAGGCTGAGGCAGAAGGACTGCTTGAGCCCAGGAGTTTGAGGTTGCTGTGAGCTAGGCTGACGCCATGGCACTCACTCTAGCCCGGGCAGCAGAGTGAGACTCTGTCTCAAACAAACAAACAAACAAAAAAACTAAGAAACTACAGAATACAAATAATCATTACGAGATAAATATCATTAGATTTTAAAAGCAAAGTATAAAATAAAGCACCACTATACTGAACCTCAGTAGTTACTCTTCAATATTTTAGCCTGGACATCTTTATCATTCCTGTTTTTCACAAAATTTTTACATGTAGTTCCTTTAAGGCTGTCATAATTACAGATTGAAAACCTTTTATCACCACATGTAGTATAAATCAACCAACCTCTCGACAAAATTGCAGTTGTTGGATGGCCCTAATCAGAGTGGCAATTTCAAATTACTACCTGCCACCAGATGGGTTGGCAGGTTACTGGATGGGTAAAATTCAGAATGTGTGTTGCCCACATGTTGAGATCCAGACTTAGGGCATTTGGAATGTGACTGGTAGGCTGGTTTGTGGGTTTGAGGGTCTGGGTGGGAGACTGCATTTTCTTTTTTTGTGTAAAGTATGGGAGTGTGACATTAAAGGTGGATTTAGTCTATGGCCCTTCCCACTCCCTCTTGAACTGAAGCTGGAGAGAACAGGCATTTTTAAAATGTTATAGCATATGCTGATACAATTTGATGGCATCAAATAAAAACAGGAAAGGACCTAAAATAAAACAAAACAAAAAATGCTTTGGGCTGGGAGTTGGGGATACTTGATTTCCACTGTTAACTTGGCTGCTGACCTTCTGTGATACTTTGGACAATTCGCTTATCCTGTGCCTCAGTTTCCTCAATTAAAGTGGAGAAAGACAGTCCTGCCTTATCTCACTGATTATTAGAAGATGATATGTGAATAAAGCACTCTAAATATAAAGAGTGCTTTAAATGTAAAAAACTATTATAAATCTTTATAGTGTTCTGGAGTACTGTATAGCGTTTTTGAGACAGAGTCTTGCCCTGTCGCCTGGGCTAGAGTGCCATGGTGTCAGCCTAGCTTACAGCAATCTCAAACCCCTGGGCTCAAGCAATCCTCCTGCCTCAGCCTCCCCAAGTAGCTGGGACTATAGGTGCATGCCACCACGCCTGGGTAATTTTCTCTATTTTCAGTAGAGACAGGGTCTCAAACTCTGGACCTCAAGTAATCCTCCCACCTTAGCCTCCCAGAGTGCTAGGATTACAGGCGTCAGCCACCGCACCTGGCCTGGTACTGTATTGTTAATGGACTCAAATGATCCAAAGTTCAGCTTCTTACATATGAAATAATCATGGAACAGTTTGTTCACTGATACAAATAAATCAATCTGATCCAAATAGTACAGTTTTAGTTTTTATTAGATACCTAGAACACTATAAATATTTAGTAATTGGTAAAGGACAGTGAGTATTTTTTAACTCTTAATTCCAAATAAAGACAATGCAATAAATTTAAAATATAGATGTGTTTGTAAACAGAATGTATCACAGAACTACAGACACCATGCTATGTTTTTTTATGAATATGGCAGTATATAATTCGTATTTCTTTCTTCCCATCCTCAAAAATCATCCAAAAGCAACATGAAGAATGAAAAACAGAAACCCCATTTTTGGCAAAACTAGGAAACAAACCAGAAAATGAGTAGAAAGGCTGCCATAAGCAATGGAGACGGAGTAGGAAGGCACACTGTGGGCAGCAGAGAATGTTGCTGCTGCAGATGTCAGAAAGAAAAAAGTATCCTTCTTGAAGGTGATGGGTACACCCTAAAGTACAAATCCCTTCTTTGTATCAATGGAAACAAGGTGCGTGGGCTGATAGCTAGAGCTCTCCTGGATATGGTCTGGTTCCAAGTAGAGGGCACAATGCTAAATAAGGAATCACACAAACTGTTAACATATTTGCAAAGAGAAGTCTGTCTCTGTGGCTATGGAAGTCATGTTGCCTTATAGAAATCCCCAAAGTTGTCTATCTCCATTGGCTGGAGCAAAATAATGGAGAAAAAGAATGGAAAAATATGACAGTAAAAACAGAACATTCACAAGAAAAATATCAATACAGAGCAGATGAAAATCATGACAAATATCCCACCATTAATAAAAATTATGCAATAAACTCTAATTTTGGATTTATAAAAATATATAATCATAAAATTTTATTGACTAGAACAATAATGAATAAGCTATTACAATAAATCGCTCACCTCTGATTCATACTTTATTTTTTCTTCTTCTAAAATACGTGCAAACTCTTCTTTCTGGTGTTCAAATTCTGACTTGAGAAATGTGTGTTCATAGCGAAGCTTATTATATTCAGCTCTATACTTTTCCACTTCCTAAAATAAAAGATTACAATTTATCATGAATTTATGCACAAAATTTGTACTCAATCCAAAAATCACTTTTGCAAATATAATTTTAAATTATATTATATGGACAGCCATTCTAAAAGTAAAAAATAAGAAATTTAACAGAAATACAAATGCACCTGGAAAAGCCCTTATGACAAGTGTACTACATACAGCATTAGTACATTCATGAGAAAGTACCAATAAAGTAAATTACCTATAATAATAAAACTGTATAGCATAAGTTTTGAACTTTGGGCTTAATAAAATAATATTTAAGAATGCAGCACATCTTTCAAAATACAGCTAGATTTTAGAAAGTATAATTAAGTATAAAATATTATACCCTTAAAAGTCAAACAAGAAAAATTCAAAATAGATAAAAAGTTATTTGAATATTTAATATAGCAACTTAAGGTTCTATCAAATATTACAATGATAGCTCAACTCAACCTACCAACCTAAAGAATACATATAGCTCCATCTCTCTTGACTAACCAGGAACACATGCGATTCCCTGCAGTGTCCTACTCTTGCTTACTAACGGCACTCTGTGAATGCTGCTGGTATTATGAATACTCAACAAGAAATTCAGGCAGAAGAGCACAAAGATATAGGAGACACTATTTCAACATGAATCATGAAATTAGGTAACGAGGAAAGCTTGTCTCCTAAAATACTCAGCTAAGTATTTGAAAGATTTCTAAGCCAGTTTACAAACCAAGAAAATATGTTTCATGATCTTATTAGAGCTATACTTTGTTTTGATTTTTTAAAAAATGTTTTTACTTGATCACCTACCTTGGGTCTGAATGATTTTGTTTATTTTCA
This sequence comes from Lepilemur ruficaudatus, assembly GCA_963574885.1. Taxonomy (NCBI): domain Eukaryota; kingdom Metazoa; phylum Chordata; class Mammalia; order Primates; family Lepilemuridae; genus Lepilemur; species Lepilemur ruficaudatus. The sequence continues at coordinate 26,180 of CAUYRT010105966.1, read as the reverse complement.
AAAGTTAAATATACTCCCAATCCATAATGGTTTGCCATTAGGAGTATATTCGAAAGACCAAATTATCAAGCCAGTAAGCCACTACAGAAGAGGATTCTACAATTGTTTTATACAACGGCAGCATGATTAGACTACAGTTACCCAAAAAACTCCATTTTGAAGGGGACAATAATCATCCGTATGTACAAGGACAGGTATATTTGTTAAATAAAGTTAACACATATAAAATATCTAGCACAGTACCTAATACACTTATTATCTGCAGTCTTTTCCTGTCCACTCTATTAAGCATTTAGTCATATTATACCAACACTTCATAAAAGGAGATTGCTCTCAACCTGAGGTAAAACTGTAACAAATTTTTCCTTGCATGAAGGTGTATGAAATTCATTCTTTCCTTCAACAAATATTAATTGAGCACCTACTGTATACCAGGAACTGTTCTAGGAACTTTGAGTGTAACAGTGAACAAAACAAAGGTTCCTCCTCTCATGGTATTTCCATTTTAGAGGTGGTAAAACAAAAAATAAACACAATAAGTAAAATTACATAGCATATTAGAAGGTGATTTGTATCAGAAAAAAATATATAGCAGGGTAAGGGGGATCCTAAGCAGTGGTGGGAAAGGCAAGGCTGCACTATTAAATGGGCAGACTGGGGATAGTCAAAGTAGGCCTTATCAAGAAAGTGATATTTTAGCGAAGGCTTACAAGAGATAAAGGAGTTAGCCAAGTATTCAAGGCAAAGTGATGCTTGAGCAAAAGCTCTTCAACTGTACCACTTCTGGAGTGTCAAACATATATCAGGAGGCCAATGTGAATGGAGGAAAAGAGGTCAGAAAGGTAATGGAGTCCAATCCTGTGAAGTCTTAGGGGCCACCATAAGGACTCTGAGTGAAAACAGGAGCTACTGAAGGGTTTTTGGGTAGGGGAACGATGCTTTTCATCAAGACTTTGATAGTTACATAAGGATAAATGTATAGCTCTTCACATAAGGTACTTACTTCATCCAGATTCCGAAAACGTTCTCTCATTGGAATTTCTAATTCTTGTTGTATTTGAGATCTCAATACTTCCAATTTTTGTGGAGTTAATACCTAATATATAAATACAAACAATTCTAAATATGGATCATAAGTATTAAAATCAAGAGTTCTCCAAATTTCAAAGCCTAATCATGATAATCAAATTTGATTCATAAAAGTTTTCACAATATATCTAATTTTACAGTAATCACTATATAAATAGAATCACCATTAGAAATAATACTTTAAGAATCTCAATTTCAGACTCTCAGAGATGTCAAAAATTCTATTAACATGAAGGAAAGACAGTCACTGATTATTATGTTAGGAATAACTATGTCAGCAGCTAAGGCTATCATGTTGGATACAATGGCTGATTATCTATTTTCCAAAGCAAGCAAAATAAAGGTATAATGATTTTTTATACCAAAGAGATTTCTTCAGACTTATTTTTAATCAGAAAAGGCTGACATTTACTCTCACCACCAAAACTAATTTAGGTTCCTCCCTGTCATAGTTTCTTATAGAACTCATATTTCAATAAGTAATTAAATATTTATGTACACTCCATATGGGCAGAGTTAGTCTTTATCACCATTGTATTCCCAACACCTCCCACCAATGCCTGGCACTTTAGAACCACTCAATTATTACTTCATGACTGAATGAAAAAATACTGGTTGTAAAAAAAATTTACAGTTTGTATTTACATTAATCTCTATAAAAATGAGGATGTTCAGTTTAATTTATTTATTCATCAATGTTCCAATTTTATTCAAAATATTACATTTTACTGAATGAAAGCCTACTATATATAAAGCATTGTACAATGTACTACAATCTACATACCACACTGTTCTAAGCACCTTATATGCATTTAATTCAATTCCCACAATAATCTCAAGATGTAGCTACACTGGGCACACAAAGAGTCTAAATAACTTCCTAAAGATCACAAAGACTCACATGAAGTACCTATCTTCCCATGAAAAGTTCAAACTCTGGTATGAAAAATAACCCAGTTAAAAAGTCTTTGGGAAAAAATAAAAATAAAAAATGACCCATACACACAAAAAACTATAAAAGTAGGCAATATAGGCTTACCAGATAGGGAAACTCAGAAAGAGAAAACCTTTAGGATAGAAAGAATGATGCACCAAGAAAATGAGAAAACTAAAGCGTAGGCAGAACCCAAACTCAAGGTACAGAAAACATTTTAATTTGCCTGGGGTAGCAAAGACTGTATGGAAGAAAAGTGATTCTTAAAGATGAACTGAAGGCATTTTGGATGGGACCACAAGAAGCACTACAAGAAGTTTAGAATCCTGGGTCCCTATGTATTACCACTGGCACAGATATGATAATTACTGACGCTGGGTGATAGGTACATGAGGATGCATTTCACCACTCTCTATACTTCTACACATGTTTAAGATTTCCATAATTAAAAGTTAATTACAGGGCCGGGCGTGGTGGCTCACACCTGTAATCCTAGCACTCTGGGAGGCCGAGGTGGGAGGATCATTTGAACTCAGGAGTTCGAGACCAGCCTGAGCAAGAGCGAGACCCCGTCTCTACTAAAAAAATTAAAAAATTGAAAGAAATTAGCTGGACAACTAAAAATATATAGAAAAAATTAGCCAGGCATGGTGGTGCATGCCTGTAGTCCCAGCTACTCAGGAGGCTGAGGCAGAAGGATTGCTTGAGCCCAGGACTTTGAGGTTGCTGTGAGCTAGGCTGATGCCACGGCACTCACTCTAGCCTGGGCAACAGAGTGAGACTCTGTCTCAAAAAAAAAAAAAAAGCTTCTATCATCTCAATGTGGAATAAGCATTTATTTGTGTATTTATTTATTTAAGACCAAGTCTTGCTCTGTCACCCTGGTCAGAATGCAGTGGCATCATCATAGCTCATTGCAACCTTAAACTCCTAGGTTCAAGTGATCCTCCTGCCTCAGCCTCCCTAATTAAGCTAGGACTACAGGCAGACGCCACCCCACTTGGCTAATTTTTCTATTTTTTGGTAGAGATGAGGTCTTGCTCTTGCACAGGCTGATCTCGAAGTCCTGACCTTAGGTAATCCTCCCACCTTGGCCTCCCAAATTGTTAGGACTACAGGAGTGAGCCACTGTGCCCAGCTGAGTAAGCTTTTATTTTGAATGCTGCTCATTTCTTTAGAATAATAATACATTAAATCATTCTTTTTTGAATTTCAATTTGAGACGTAAGAATTTTCCCTTGAGTAAGAAAATGAAATGTATTACATTTATCTGGTTAACAATACTAATCATACTATTCTGAACTTCTCTGTAGAAAGCATTATAATTGTCTCACACTCTCAATTTCATATTAAGACTTATTATTGCTAGGGTGAACAAGGTGTTTTTTCTTTTTCTGTGAGTTCCTATCCTTGTTTTTGGCAACATAGATGATGCTAAAGACATTTTAAAGCCGTATTTCACTTTAAGGTTTTTAGCCCAGAGTTTACAAATTGGTGGCTTGGGCAGTGTTTAAAATTTTTTTAAATTGCCAACATGCAAATACTGGGAAATTTTATTAAAATTTCATTGTTTAGCCACTCTTGAAAAATTGGAGCTGGCAACATTGGGCCCATATTCTTAGGTGGCAAAACTCAGCAGGAGCAGAGAGACAGCTCTGCTTTTTACGTAGGACACCACTATTCACTTTACCACTGTATACCTTCCTAGTAATCATAACTCATTACATTCAATATCTTGTCCTTTTCAGCATTGCAACCTTTGCATTAATGAGATTGTCTCTTTACGTGTGCCTGTTTCAGTGGAATTATCTGGAGAATAAGAAAAAGGCCTGGTCTACTTAGGCCATCATTCAGTTTTTTTTAAAGACTTTCAGACAAGCGTATTTTCCTTTTACTTTTATTTTTTTATTTTTTTAGAGACAGAGCCTCACTCTGTTGCCCAGGCTAGAGTGCCATGGCATCAGCCTAGCTCACAGCAACCTCAAACTCCTGGTCTCAAGCGATCCTTCTGCCTCAGCCTCCCGAGTAGCTGGGACTACAGGCATGCGCCATCATGCCCGGCTAATTTTTTCTATATATATTTAGTTGGCCAATTAATTTCTTTCTATTTTTAGTAGAGATGGGGTCTCACTCTTGCTCAGGCTGGTTTCCTGACCTTGAGTGATCCGCCTGCCTCGGCCTCCCAGAGTGCTAGGATTACAGGCGTGAGCTACCACGCCCGGTCATATTTTCCTTTTAAAAATGTTTTTAATTTTAAAATTTTATTTTTTAAATTTTATTTTGAGACAGAGTCTTGCTCTGTTTCCTGGGTTGGTGTGCAGTGGCAAGATCAAAGCTCACTGTAACCTTAAACTCCTGGAATCAAGTGATCCTCCCATCTCAGCCTCCTGAGCAGCTAGGACTACAGGTGTACACCACCATGCCTGGCTAATTTTTAAATTTTTTTGTAGAGACAGGGATCCCTGTGTTGTCCTGGCTCATTTCAAACTCCTAGCCTCAAGCAGTCCTCCTGTCTCAGCCTCCCATAGTGCTGGGATTACAGATGTGAGCCACCATGCCTGGCCCTTGCTGTTGTTTTATGAGATGAGATCTCACTGGGTTGCCCAAACTAGTCTCAAACTTCTGAGCTCAAGCAGTCTTCCTGCCTCAACCTCCCAAGTAGCTGAAGTTACAAGCATCACTGTTTTTCTTTATGCTTTTATTTACGCACAGAAAAGGTATTGTTTTATGTCTGTTACATAAATACGGGGGATAAGCATGATAAATTCAGCTAACTTTGAAACAAAGCATATAACAATTTAAAATCCATGCAAGTATGACTTCATTAAAGCAATCACCTCAAGAGACCCTAAAGGTGCTACTCAAAATATTTTTGAAAAAAAAAAAAACGATAATGTATTTCTTTTAAATAGTCTCAGATGTTAGATTTTTATCCTTTCAGAGTACATTGATTTTAGTAATAGTTGAAAGATATATGTAATTGACAAAAAAAAACAAATGTAATAAATTTCATGAAGTAGCGAGAAGTCAACTCCCAAAGTCTAATGGGTGAGAGTCTGGATGAATCTAGGTTTTATCTAGCTTCACAGTAAATTTGAACCTGGATACATCTACATTTGTGCAAAGTAAATAGTTCTGTAAAGATGATGTTATATTTTATTTAATTTTTAAGACTAGTCAAGTGGAGTAGTAAGAATGATGTTATAAATACAAGTTAATATCCACCAGTTCTTCAACCTTACCCTCTCCCAAAAGATTATAGTATAATGAATTAATAAAAATAATAATAATACTAAAGCAAAAGTTACAAAGAAAACTTCATCAGAGTGATGAAAGTCAGATAATAGCCTTAATTTCATGTTCACAAATTTTGAGAAATATCTTCCAGGAACAATATTATTTGGACGAGATGTATTTGGACAAGGTGGAAAACCAGTCATTTTCAAGAGGACACTGTTTTGTTGGTAATATATAATGTTTAAAAACCCATACTAATATGTCACAGGGAGAAGAAAGTTAGGTATGTGGTTCAATTGTGTCTTAAGGCCACAACAGCAAGGCCATTAAGGAAACTATATATGATTTATTTATATTATTTATTTGTAAAAATATTTTTATATATATTTCCTACCTCTTTGATAAAGTTTTTAATATCGTAATTGGCTCACTTCTCCATGAAGGAATTTCCCATCGAATTTGGACAGGATTTAGAGGTGAAGTCTTAAGGTGGGAAAAATGGGCAGCAATGTCATAAAATTCTTTTCTTAGCAATGTACTATTTACTTAAGGCTCTAGCTCCCTATCCATCCATGTCAGGTCGTGAAATGAATGAACCAACTAGAGAAGCTGATGAGATAAGTATTTATCAGGTAAACAAACTCAAGAGAAATCAATTATACTAGTTGTGGGCTAAAGAAAGATAGACCAAGTTTGAAATTTCCCAATTCAAAAATTATTTTTAAAACAGAGATGAAATGTAATTCACATTAACAAAAATAGAGAAACCATCTGACCATTTCAATGGATGGAAAAAAAGTATATGATAGTATTCACTGACAATTCATAATAGTAAGGAAAAACCTTCACAATAGGAATAAAAAGGAACTTAATCTGATGAAAGCGTCTGTACAAAAATTCTAGAGTAAACTTTCATTATCAGTAGTGAAGTAATGAAAACTTTCTCCCTGAGATCAGGATGAAAAAGGAAGCTGGCTGTCACACAATTATTGAATACTGCACCGAAGATCATGTTTGTGCAAGAGTGATATAAGAATCTATGTATAAATAATACTCAAAGAACATCATCAATAATGAAAATAAAAATTCTAAGAGAAGGAAAAAAAGGTTGTAAGCTCCCTGAAAGTATTGACGGTAGCATTGAATTTCTCTCATTATCTTCTGATGCTAGACCCAGAGTAGATAGATACTCAGTAAATGACTTGGGCGAAAAACACAGTTCATTTGTGCCAGAGCCTGAAGGAGCAGTAGTGTTTTTGGAAAAGGGCAGAGCTGAATGCCCTCAAGAATTTTGCTTGTCCTGGACAAGAGGTGCTGTAATAATTGTACGTGGTGAAGAAATTGCTTACCACACTGGAAATTTGAGAGGTTTTGCACATAGTGGCATGTGTCCTTGTGGCTGAGTCATAACTGGAGGAAAAGAATTGAATGTGGTTGAGGACAACCATTCCTTCTTCCTCTAGGAGATGGAATTGTGTTTATTACTTGAGATTTCCTAGCCAGGAAAGGAATACTTATGGACTGAAATATTTCAGTTTTTCTTAGGTGTTGTTTTTGTTCAAGAATTTAAGGAGTCTTTAGAAACATATACACGTAAATGTGTTGTAGAAAAGTAAAAAAGAAAAATGTGACTCTGGATCCAGACTGCCTGGGGTCACATCCCAGCTCAATTCTACCTAGCCATGTAATTTTGAACAGTCCTTTATCCGATCATATCACCTATTTCCTCATCTGTACAGTAGGAATACTCATAAAGCCTATTTAACATAGTCATTGATAATATAAATGAGCTAATATTAATATGAAGTCTTTAGATCACATCTTGGTACAATGTTGTTCATAACATATCAGTGTTACCTGCTTTCCCTCCTGGACACTAAGGAATTGAGGGGCAAGTGTCTTATGTATCTTAGAATGTTCTGTATCCCTAAAGGCTGTGACATAATAATAGTAGTAACAATAACAATAATGATAATAGACAAAATGTATTAACCTCATAAAAGAAAAACAGAGATGTGCTTTAAATAAATAAAGTGTATAGTATGTGAATTATGTCTCAATAAAGCTGCTTTTAAGAAACACAAATGTGACCCCATGGGGAAATTTTGCCACAAAAAGGGAGCATAAACATACTATCCAAATGAAGAATATTCATTGTGGGAAACAAATTTTAAGTAGCTCAAATGAGGGAGAATTAAGCTCCCTTGAAAAATTTTATGGACATATTTAAAAATCACCACACTTTTTAAAAAATTGTTTCAGGAGGGCAGTTGTGAGGCCAATGCACTTTTGACTCAATGGGGATGAATGGGTAAGTGAGTGGACAAGCAGGGTCCTTTGGTTAGTGTGACAGAAATGAGAGAGAGCTCAGGCTTTGAACTCCTCTGGCTGGATTTCAGTATGTGACCCAGTCAGTGGACATACTTCTCTGAGCCTCAGTTTCCTCTTTGAAAAGGAATAAGTGCTTTTTACTAAAGCAGATAAGTCCAATTTGACTCTACTGAATAGGTTACACAGCACCCAGAGTCGATCATTTAGAAAGTGTAAATGCTTTTAATAAATCTAAAGCCCTCTAAGTATAAATGTCACTTCTTTGCTTAAATGGGTTCTTATTACAGATCAGCAGCCTGTAAAATCCTGAATAATGGACTCCCACTGCCTCTTCACTTTGCTCATTGTTACCCCTTCCTTGGTGGTCTTTCACCAGAAGCCTTTATTTATAGGTTGTTATTCCCTCTGTGTGAAGACTGTCCCTAGCTCTTGACAAGGTTGGCTCCTTCTCATTGAGAAAGGGTCTTGCTCTGTTGCCCAGGGTAGAGTGCAGGGGCATCATCATGCCTTACTGCAATTTCCAACTCCTGGGCTCCAGCGATGCTTCTGTTTCAGCCTCCCAAGCAGCTTAGACTATAGGCGTGTACTCTGTGGACCTATGTATTTTTATATGTCAGGTATATACAATGAAATACCTAGATCTTAAAAGTATACTTTGATGAATTTTGATAAATGTGTATACCTCTTTTATATTCTTCAGCCTACTGTCCCCTTCCATTAAATGTCTACCTTTCTGTAGTCAAACACTCTGGTTTTTTTCACCGTACCTTAATTTTGCTGGTTCTTGAACTTCATATAATTAGAATAACATATATATCTATAATGATTGTGGCTTTAATGTCCTGAAATTAGGTAGGTATGTCCTCCAACTTTATTATTTTATTTAAAAAAATTTTTTAAGACAGGTCTTGCTCTTTCACCCAGACTGGAGTGCAGTGACGTGGTCATAGCTCATTGCAACCTCTAACTTCCAGGCTTAAGTGATTCACCTGCCTCAGCGCCTGAGTAGCTAGGACTAGAGGTGCATGCCTGTATTTTTAAATTTTTTGTTGATTGCCCAGACTGGTCTTGAACTCCTGTCCCAGCCTCCCAAAGCACTTAGATTATAGGTATGACCCACTGTGTCCAGCCAGTATTTTGTAGTTTTGAGCATAGAGGTTTTATACATGTTTTGGAAAATAGGTTCCTAAGTACTTTTAGTTTCTTGATGCTGTTTTAGATAGAGTTGTTATTATTTTAATTAATAGACTTCATGTTTAGCTTTTTAGAAAAGATTCTAGGTTTACAGAAAAATTAAGAGGAAAGTACAGAGTTCTCATATACCCCTTAACATCCGCCTGCCATTTTTCCCTATTATTAACATCTTTCATGACTGTGGTACATTTGTTACAGTTGATGAGCCATTATTAATAAATTATTATTAACTTAAAGTGCTTTTTTACTTTTTTACTTTTTTTTTTTACAGGCATGCTTGCACACACACATGCCTACCTGGGCAGGCTGGCCCCAAACTTCATAGTTTTCATTGGGGTTCACTCTTTATGGCGTACATTCTATGGATTTTGACAAATGTACAATGACACGTGTCTGCCATTACAATATCATACAGCATAGTTTCACTGCCCTAAATATCCCTCTGCTCCACCTGTTCTTCCTTCTCTCCCTCTCTTTTCCCAAGTGCCTGGCAACTATTGATCATTTTACTGTCTCCATAGTTTTGCCTTTTCCAGAATGGCATGTAATTAGAATATATTATTAAGAATAGTATTAGCTTTTTCAGATGGGTTTCTTTCACTTAATATGTGTTTAAGGTTCTCCCATGTGTTTTTGTGGCTCAATAGCTAATTTTTTTTTCTTGCTAAATAATATTCCATTGCATGGCTGTACTACAATTTGTTTATCCATTCACCTGTTAAGGAACATTTTGGTTATTTCTCTTTTTTTGACAATTACAAATAAAGGTGCTATAAATATTTATGTGGAGGTTTTTGTGTGGACTTGTTTTCAGTTCATTTGGGTAAATACCAAGAAGTACAATTGCTAGATCATAGGTAAGAGTATGTTCAGTTATGTAAGAAACTGTTAAACTTTCTTCTGAAGTGGCTGCACCATTTTGTTTTCCCACTGTCAGTGAATGAAAGTTCTTCTTGCTTCATGTCCTCCCTAGAATTTGGTGTTGGCAATGTTTTGGATTTTCACTATTCAAATAGGTATGTAGCGATATCTTTGTTTTAATTTGCAATTCCCTAGTGACATATGGTATTGAGCATCTTTTCATATACTTATTTGACATCTGTATATCTTCTTTGGTGAAGTGTCTCTGCTCATTTTTAATTGGGTTCTTTGTTTTCTGATTAAAATTTTGGAGTTTTGTGTATTTTAGATAACAGTCCTCTATCAGATATGTGTTTTTTGTTTTTTTTTTTTCTTTGAGACAGAGTCTCACTCTGTTGCCCGGGCTAGAGTGAGTGCCGTGGCGTCAGCCTAGCTCACAGCAACCTCAAACTCTTGGGCTCAAGCAATCCTTCTGCCTCAGCCTCCCAAGTGGCTGGGACTACAGGCATGTGCCACCATGACTGGCTAATTTTTTCTATATATTTTTAGTTGGCCAATTAATTTCTTTCTATATATAGTAAAGACAGGGTCTCGCTCTTGCTCAGGCTGGTTTCGAACTCCTGTCCTTGAGCGATCCTCCCGCCTCGGCCTCCCAGAGTGCTAGGATTACAGGTGTGAGCCACCGCACCCGGCCCAGATATGTGTTTTGTAAATATTTTCTCCCAGTCTGTGGCTTGTGTTTTCATTCTCTTAAAGTGTCTTTTCCAGAGCAGAAGTTTTTTTAATGAAGTCCAACTTACTACCAATTTTTTCTTTTATGGATTGTGCTTTTGGTGATGTATCTAAGAAGTCAGTGCCAAACCCAAAGTCAATTAAATTTTCTCCTATAGTATCTTGTGGGAGTTATAGTTTTGTGTTACACTTAGGTCTGTGATCCATTTTGAGTAATTTTTATGAAAGGTGTATCTAGATTCTTTGGTTTTTTTGGCATGTGTATGTTCAGTTCCAGCACCATTTGTTGAAAAGACTTTGAACTCCATTTAATTGTCTTTACTCCTTTGTCAAAGATCAGTGTGAATATGTTTGTGTGACTCTATTTCTGGGCTTTCTGTTCTGTTCCAATGATCTATTTGTTTATTCTTTTGCCAATGCCACACTGTCTTGGTAAAGTTTGAAGCTGAGTCTGTCAGTCCTCTGACGTTGTTTTCTTTCAATAGTTTGTTGGCTATTCTGGGTTTTTTGCCATATAACTTTTAGAATCAGTTTGTCGACAACCACAAAATAAATGGCTGAGAGTGTGTATAATATTTTTAAATGGTAATACAATTTCTTTTCTAAGTGGGAAGATGTGAAAAAATGTGAGTATTGAAAATTGTCCAGTGGGAATAGATTGATAAGCACTGGGGGGAATGAGAGGGATGAGAATGGGTGAATTAGTAATTAGAATTTGTGGAAAAGAGAAATAATAGTAGTACCAGATCTATAAACATTTTTCTTCTCTTTAACAGTGGTACTCAAATAAATGTATTTTGGCAGAAATAAATCAATTTTGATAATTTGATAGGTTGAAGTGTGGTTCTTAGTATGTACTCTTGTTGTGTTTAAGCTAAAATGAGTTATAAGCCTTTTACTTGTACTCAGATTGTCCTACAGTATTTTTGTAATTGTCCTGTAGTTTTTAATAGTTTTATAGACACACATATATGTGTGCACACGAGCACACAAAATAATATTTTTGTTGAATGTTTACTGAATACCTACCGTGGATATGATACCACTCTTAAAATTTATTTTATGTTCTAAACATCAGGTTAGGCTTCGGTCTCATTCTTTTAGTAGTTTGCAGTTGGAATGTCAGATATTGGTGCAAAAACTGTTGTCAACCCAACATAAGGAGAAATTTGCTAAGGGTTGGTTTCTTAGAAGAATTTTCATCTTTGACCAACAACAACAACAAAACAAAGCCCCACACACCCCTGAAAACCCCACACACCCCTGAAGAGAAAGACTTTTGCTTTTGCCCTGTCAATTCTGTTTTGGACATTGGTGTGGGAAGTGATACCTGAAGCTGAAGCCAAGAGGCAGCCAAGAGGCAGCACGCATGAAGACTAAAGCCATGATCTCTTGAGAGTTTCACGTATGATTGCCATATGATCCAGCAGTCCTACATCTATAAACAATTGCATCGTAAATTATACAAGAACAGAGAGCTGCAGAAGCCTGGCAATCTCTGTCTTTATTAGCAACAAAGACCCAGCTTGAAATTTAAATATTTATGTGCCTCATTTTTGACAAAGCTAATATGTGAGAATCTGAAACATATAAACAATAAATCATTGATGTATTTTTCACTTCACATATGGATTTACAGCTATAATTCTTTAGATATTTTCTTTGATGCTTTTATAATATGACTTAAGTTTTTTAGACTTCATTCAACTTCTTAATATACTGTTATACATAAAGAAATAATATAAGCATATAGTTTGTCTTTTACTGTTGTCCTTGGAAGCCATTTTTTGTAAGGTTAAAGTATAACTTAATGTTTACCTTGGATATTCTATTTGACCTAGTTCTTGAGCTCTTTCACTTGTTATCTACTAGTAACTATAAATAAACCATATAATATCCTTGTGAAGTGAAAATCCTAACTTGTGTCTTAGCACTGATGAATTTAAGTGAATTAATACTAGCTTATTGCTAGATGAATTCTAGGAGTTCTGTTTTTTTAAATTGTGTAAGTATTTGATTATGTCACTGGGAAGCTATTTTCTGTTAAGCAAGGCCATCATAATTATTAATATTTTTAAAGTGCTAACTGTATGTAAGAATTTAAAGGAGATAGGACAAGATCCTTAACTTCAAAGGCTTATAGTCAAATTGGATATTAGAGTACATGTAATCTGGTACATGGTAGGTGGCGAATGAGTGGTATAGATAGTGGTACTCTGAGTATTAATGATAAATTAGTTATAAAAGATTTCTCAAAGGAGTTAAAATATGAGTCAGGCCTTAAATGCAGGCAGAATAGTTGAGAGGCAAGTCTAGGTATGACACTAAGACATGTATGCTCCTTGTGTTTATGTAGTAGCTTTCTAATACATGAATTTAAACAGGGATTGGATATTGAGGGGCCTCAAAAGACAAACAAAAGAGTTTGTTATTGGGAACCCAAAAATAGTTTTGAGCAAGGGGTGGTGATAAATGGGATTTAAAAAAATTATTCAGTTATTTTGATTCCTTAAATAATAGGCCGGACATGGTTGGTGGCTCATGTCTGTTATCCCGGTTCTTCTGGAGGCTGGGATAGGAGGATTGCCTGAGACCAGCCTGGGCAACATAGTGAGACCCCATCTCTAAAATAAAAAAGAAATAGATAGCAGGGCCTGGTGACGCATGCCTGTCTTCGTAGCTACTTGGGAGGCTGACGCAGGATGATCACTTGAGCCCAAAGAGCTTGAGGCTGCAGTGAGCTATAATTGTACCCAGCCTTGGCGACAGAGCAAGACCCTGTCTCTAAGAATAAAAATTAAAAAAAAAAATGAGAAATGCCATATGAAGTAGTGTTGAATATCATTCATCTTTCATGATTATAGATTGGACTGTGCTAATGTCCCATGCATAGATTAGAAAATTGACACCTTAAATATGAGTTTTTGCCATGTTTTGGGAAGTAGAGTGATTCTTCCATTCTACCAGCAAGTGTTAGAAACATGCTTTTCCCAGCTGAATGAGAATTTTGGCTTTCTGCAAGGTTTTATTTTTTTAATTTTAATTTAATTTAATTTTTAGAGATAGGGTCTTACTATTATTAATATGTTGCCCAGGCTGGAGTGCAGTGGCTATTTGTGTGATCATAGCACACACTATAGCCTCAAACTCATGGTCTTAAGTGATTCTCCTGCCTCAGCCTCCCAAGTAACTGGCATTACAAGTATGTGCCACTGTGCCTGATTTTTACAGGTTTTTAACCTTGCAAATATTGTATGTTCTGATACATATGTGCAAATATACATGGATAATGAGGGCTGTGTGTGATTATTCTTCCTAATGTTACACGAGCCTTAAGTGCAATGAAAAAAATAATGAAAAGCATTATAAAAATAACCTTCATCTATTGGAAAAAACTGAGTGAACACAAATGGAAAATATAAAGAGAAGTAGACAAGGTAGTACAGTTTCCAAATCTTATAAATGAGTGTATCATACTAGTGATAATTTATGAAAATTTGGGAGTCAGTTGAATGCTTATAAATTGGATGGGCTAAGAGACATCCTGTTTCTGTTCTCAAAACTGTTTGTTAATATAAGGCAAGAAAGTATAGCTGACAGTCTCTAACAAATAGATATACTCCTAATGATTAAGATGTTTATTTTCACTTTCCAATATTGTTTGAGGGTTTTGGCTAAAAGACAAAGATAATTGGAGGATAATGGATACAGTTGGAAATAAGAGAAAGAAAGAATGAGATGTATGAATTCGTAATCGTGTTCGTGTAGGAAATTTAGTAATTGCAGACCTCATCGCCCTCATGATTCCTCCTTTATAAAATATGCATTATAAATGTAAAGCTCTTGTTTCCTGAATTCAGAGAAATGTATAATATTGATGATTAGCATTGTGGAAACTGAATGTCATCATGTAGCTTTAATAATGCAAAGAGCAAATAGAAAAGTTAAAAAGCAGTTTATTTTAATGACTGTTAATATAATGGAACAGGTAGATTATGTTTTTAGATTATGTGCCCCGTGTACAGTTAGCTCACAGCTTTGGACCTGTTACTGTGGTAGGGAATTAAAAGTGTTCCCAGGAACCTTACAGTCTAGACATTTTTGCTCCAGTATATGATGGGTGATAATAACCAAACAGTTGTTTTAAGGAAAATACTTACGAAAGTGAAACATAAGTATGTGTTTAGTATATGACTGGTGATAACAGTATTTTTTTGTGAAGGATACTCCCATGTGTTATCAGATGTAAACTTTTGTGTTGAGTTCAGTACTTAACTGTGACACTGGAGAATTGTGGTAGGGATGCGTGTTATTTTTAAGATTTTTTTTTGGTTCTTTTGGCTTCGTTTTCACTTTGGGGTTCCGCAAAGGATCTCTTTCTGGCACTCCGGTTTTGCCTACTTAGTCCAAAGCAAAAACTAGATCAAAAGTTGAGCTTTTCAAAGTTAAGTCTAGGACTACTTAGTACTAGTAGGATGTTAAAAATTCCCACAGAAGTCTGTGTTGATCAGTAACTTTGTATTACATGATTGCTGTCCATGCTTGGTAAATGGTGGTAGTGGAGGAGAGGGGCAGTGAATAGTCTGGTTTCTGATACATTCTGGCCAAATTAAAAGGAAGAGTTTTAATTAAATTGTCCCCGTTTATTTAACTTGGTTTTAACACCACCATATCTTTCTGTTAGCCAATAAGGAAGAAACCACCAAATAGCTTGCT
Organism: Lepilemur ruficaudatus; assembly: GCA_963574885.1. Classification (NCBI taxonomy): domain Eukaryota; kingdom Metazoa; phylum Chordata; class Mammalia; order Primates; family Lepilemuridae; genus Lepilemur; species Lepilemur ruficaudatus. The sequence goes on along the minus strand of CAUYRT010105966.1, from coordinate 11,086 downwards.
TTTTGGTCATATGTATGTTAGTTACTAGAAGAAAGCATTATATATTAAAGGCTGTGCATTCCCTTAGTTTCCATGATCTGCAGCTTACCAAGCTTATGTTACCACATGAGTAATCAAGATGGCTAAACTGTTGGAGAATAGAAAACCAAAACTCATTTCAGGAAGCTATCCACTTTGCTCGTCTTTGGATAGGATCCATTCTAATTAGTAGTGACTTTCTCAATTAGTTTTAAAATTTAATTTTTAACTGCATGTTTTCTTTATTTTTACCTAGGTACAAAATGTCCTCCTATGCTTGAGACCTACAGACTACGTGTCCTACAGGAACTAATCAGTGGTTTTTCATCTCCTGGAGATATATTAGAAACATAAATATGGTGCCAAAAGAACTCCTTACCTTTCCCTGACTACAGTTTATTTGTACACAATTTTGTATCGGAGGGAAGTGTACACACTGAAGCTGCTTGCTATACAGAGACTCTGTCGTGTAGGATCATGGACCATCCTAGTAGGGAAAAAGATGAAAGACAACGGACAACTAAACCCATGGCACAAAGGAGTGCACATTGCTCCCGACCTTCTGGCTCTTCGACATCTTCTGGGGTTCTTATGGTGGGACCCAACTTCAGGGTTGGAAAGAAGATAGGGTGTGGGAACTTCGGAGAGCTCAGATTAGGTAAGAACTTGGTTGTGTCAGTGGCTTCCACTAAAAACAACAATAAGCTTTGCTGTGTTCCAAGACAAGCAATTTATAGTTTTATAGGAAATTTCTCTTAAGTAGGACCTGCTGTTAAAAGAAAGAATTTTTGAAGGGGACTACAGTCATTATCAATTATAATTGTTATCCAAGGTTCTTTATGTGTGAGAGGTTTTTACATTTACCACTAATTCTCAGATTTTATATGTAGGTGGATCTGCATACAGATATCAATAAAATGCAGGTTCTGATTTAGTAGGTAGAGCCCTAAATTCTGCATTTTTTACAAACTCCCAGGTGGTATAGATGCTGTTGGTCTTTGAACCACACTTTAAGAAGGGAATAAGGCCTTGCATTAATTGAGACTCTGCCCCTAAAAACAGAGGGGTAAATCCTTACTCGGTAATACCCAGACTTAGTGTATAAGGATATACAGTATATGTTCAGAGAAGTTTTCTAACAGATGCCTGGAGTTCACAACATTAGAATTGAGTTAGAACTCCGAGGAGAAATTATGCAATTTTATTTCACAACCAAGGAATGGGATTTTCTATTTCAAGTGTGAACTTATGAGTGAGATGATAAATAATGACAAAATCAACTAGTTTGAAGATGTGAGATTGAAAAGAAGATGCACTGGGTATTTATATACATTTTAATGGCCCTCTTTTGGTGAATGGGGAAGAGAAAACGAAAGGCCTTATAAATGTATGAAGATGGAGGTCAGCTTGAGAATTTGGAAAGGTCTCCTTTTAGGCTAAAGTATTTCTTTGTAGCTGTTGAGACTGTGGATTATTATGAAGATTCATTGCAAGAAACCTTTGGCCCTTGGGGGAAGTGGGGGATGGTAGCATAAGACGATTATTGTTTGTTACCTCTGCTACTTCTGATGGTCCTGCAAAAAGACGATGGAAAAAAATCTTCTGATTTCCCATAGAGAGCTTTCGAGAAAACATCACTACACTAGCCTGAGATGAGAACAGAATTGAATTTAAGGATGCTGAGAATGAATTTATTTTTACCAATAGAAGGCTGGCAACCTGGAATTTAAAGACCCGACTAGGATAATGAAAGGGTCTTTTATTTAGAGTTGTGTCCATGTTCAGGTTAGCGAAGCCAGCAGATGCTACTGAGAACAGGAGCAAGATGTGTAATTTCACACTGCCTGACTTCTTAGCAATTACAGAGTTGCTTTAGCAACTAGTTTTGTGAACATTCCTTTATGTAATGGATTGACTTTGTTTTAACATCACAGTACTACTTGCATTAAATAGATTATGACATAATATCCACAAAATTAACTGTTGAGAGGGAATTTCTAATGCATATAAATCTATGAATTCTCAAAACATCAGAAAATTGTTTAATTTTTGTAAAGATGAAAAAAACTTTGGTCAGTGAAAACTGGAAATCTATTTAATCACTTAAGTCTAGATTTATATTATAAGTTTACATAAGATTGGAAAAATCCATTCAGTTAAAAGGATAAATTTGTAGCATGGATGTATTTTCAGAGTAGCAGAGTATTGTGTTTTATTTCTTCTAATGAATCTGGGATAGTTTTGATATTTCTCATTTTGCTTTGCCTGTAGTCAGTAGAAAGAACTTGTCTTTCTTTTCAGGCGGTTTTATTCTTCTGTGTTTATCAGGTTTTTGTCAATAATATGGGACCATATTATTGCATCATTGTATCTAGAAGTAATTTTTTTTTTTTTTTATTCAGCAGAAACCAGTAAAGGTACTTTTCGGAATCATTTGATATCTTCCTAACAATAGAGTGGGCTGTATGCCCCATTCCATTATTCTCTTGCTCTGGTATTACTAAGTAGAAGATTGTACAGACAACAGAAGACATAAACTAGGAAATTCTAAACTCAAGGCAGGTGCTGGTAGGCCTCCATCATGACTACCACTTACAAGGCCCTGCTTGTCCAAACAAATATCCTTTTCTAGCCACATTGTTTCTTCTGTCCCTCAAACAGCCAAGTACATTTCTGTTTCAAAGCTTTACACTTGAAGTTCTTCCTGCTTGCAGAACTCTCTTGCAGAACTCTTTCCCTAAAATTTTGCACATAGCTGGCAGTTTCTCATCCTTCAGGCTTACCTTCTCAGAGAAACCTATATAACTTCTTCCCCACCCGCATTTAAAGTAGCACATTTCTCCTTTAGCACATTCTGTCTTATCAGACTACTTTATTAATCGCGTTGATTACTATCTGAAATGACCTTATATATTTGTCTACCTGGTAGTTGCCTCTCTTGAATATAAGCTCCTTGGACGGCAGGGATTCTCTCTGTATTGTTTGCTGTTATTTATGAGATGGATGGATAGCTAGATGAATAGGAAGAGGGGGAGAAAAACCAAAAGCACGGGCTGCTTTGGGCTCCAGGTTTATGGGAGTAGTGGGGTGGTAGTGGTAGGTAGTGGCCTCAGTATTAGGTAAACCTATGGATTCCAGACAGAGAGCCAAAAAAAAAAAAAAAAAAAAGCGTGCCGATCAGTGCATTTTGGTTCTCTGCAAATGTTTCTACTCTGTCATGCATTTAAGAGCCATTTCTTAAATATCTACTATGATGCTAGACTTTGGAAAAGATACAAATATCAAGATATAGTTTCAGTCCATCAGGATGCCACAGTCCTAGTGGTTGAGAGAAAGAGAAAAACAAATTGCAATACAAATTGGTAAGTATTGTAATACATTTTATAGAAGCTTCGTTGGCAGAGAAGGTTAATGAAGATTTCAGAGAGGAGATACCATTTGATAATAGGACAGGATTTCTGCTGGTAGTCACAAGGAAGAAGGCCTCTCCAGCTACAGAATATGTAAGCACTAAATGTTGCAAAAGTGGCCAGCGTGTTATCAGAGCAACAGCTAACAGTTATACATGACTGGGTCATAGGATGTGAAGTGAAAGAAAAGTAATAGATGAGGCTGGTAGGTAAGTTAGGACCAGATTTTGAAGTGTTTGTGTGGTATTAAAGCATTTGGACTTTATCCTGTAGGCCTTAGGTGGAATCATTAAGGGTTTTACGACAGATGAGTGACATGATCTACTTTGTATTCTAGAAAGAGAATTCAGGTAGCTGTAAGATTTGATCAGATAGTACAGAAGTTGACATCATGTAGATTTTGCTCTAATTGTGGTACTTCACACATTTTGCTTTCTTCCTCCATCTCTCTACCCCAAGATATGATTGAGAGGCAGTATTTTGCTTTATTTTTCTTTACATCACTAACTCCTTTCACTGTGTATGGTATATAATGGGTACTCAAGATATGTTTGTAGGCTGAATAGTCCAGGTCAGAAATAGCAGAGCCTTAGGTCTTAGCTCTGAAAATGGCAGTGAGATGGAGAGAGGAAGGGGTGAATTAGAAAGAAATTTTAGAAGTAGACTTAGACAGAATTTAGTCACTAGTTGTTTGAGGGGAAGGAGTTAAGGATGACTAAATTTGCTAGCTTAGGGAGACCATATGAATGAGGAAACCTTTAATGGAGATAGGAAATAAGGGACTAGGGTGGGAGGTTGGGAAGGCAGATAAGATAGAGTTTGTAAATATTTGACTTTGAGGAGTGACATATGCAGAAATGTATATCTGAGACTTAGAAAGTTCAGGCTTGAGACAGGGATTAAGAAATCATCACCATGTAGGTGTTAATGACCACACAAAGGGTGAAGACATGATGCTTTGTGGAGCTTTTATGACTAGGAAAAGGAGGATGCTGGAAGAGGAAGAATTTGAAGAGTAGAGAGGTTAAGTAGGAGAGGGCTAATTATTCCTGTTGATATTTCACTTATGTATATATATTTCTGAGATGTTTCTCTCTCTCTGCCCCCCATTTTTAAATGAACACATGTGTTTTGTGATCAGTAAGCAAAGAACAAATTTTTCCATTAAAGCAAAATTTTTAAAAAAGAAAATAACATGCTTATTGCCAAAAATTTTTTTTAAATTCTATTTTAGAAGTGTCTCCAGAGATAACCGGTAATGATAGTTTAATTTTGCAGAATTTGAAAATGTACGTCAGAGGCCAGGAACAGTGGCTCACACTTGTAATCCTAGTACTTTGGGAGGTTGAGGCTGGAGGATCACTTGAGGCCAGGAGTTCAAGATCATCCTTAGCAACACAGCAAGACCCCATTTCTACAAAAAATAGAAAACGTAGCCGAGCATGGGACCTACAGTTCCAGCTACTGGGGAGGCTGAAACAGGAGGATCACTTGAGCCTAGTTAGTTTGAGGTTGCAGTGCTATGATGATGCCCCACTGTACTTTATCCTGGGCTGCAGAACAAGACCTGTCTCAAAAAAAAAAAAAAAAATCCCTAGAAAAATAGATGGCTTTAAAAAAAATTTACATCAGGGCATATTTTAGACATGCAATCAAATTGTGTTATAAACCTGCTTTTATCACTTAATAGAGCATGAACATCTTATTATTTCAACGTAAATATAGATCACTCATATATCTGTTACACAATAATTTAGCCAATCTCAATAAACATGTAAATTTTCTATTTTTTAATATTATAATTGATACTATTAATATACTGAACATCCTTGTATTAATAGTTCAAACTGTGCTAATTATTTTCTTAGGCTAAATTCAGGAAGTGTCTGTACTTTGAGTCAAAAGATATGTACATTTGCAATTTTGTTACATATTGTCAATTTGCCCTCCACAAAGATGTTTTACTTTGTGTGTGTGTGTGTGTGTGATTATTTCCTCACTACTTCAAAACCCTGAACATTATCAAGAATCTTTCCATCTATGCCAATCTGATAGGGGAAAATGATATCATTTAAATGTGTATGTGTGCATGGGTAAAGTTAAACTTCTTTATACATATTTATATTTCTTCTTTTAAGTGTTGCTTCTTCATGTCCTTTGCTCATTTTCAATGGAAAGATTATGTCTCTGGAGTCTTACTTGTATATATTGCTACATTCTTAGAAAGGGGAATTTTGAAGGTTTAAGAGAGGGGAAAACTGATGGATGGTGATCATGTAGGTAGGAGGACACAATGTGGTGGAAACAGATTTTGCAGATTGATATTTATTAATTGAAAAACATGGGGAATATTTTGAAGACTTTTTTTCTTTTTTAAAGTTTTGAGCCTTCTGCTGAATCAGGTCTGAAAGAATCATGTAAACATTAAGATATGAATAATTGTTCTTCAGAGTTAAGAAAATGTATATATATCCCTAATCTACAAATAATGGCTTGTTTCTTTTTTTCTTTTTTTTAAGAGGTGAGGGCTTGCTGTGTTGCCCAGGCTGGAGTACAGTGGCACAATCATAGCTGACTGCATCCTCGAACTCCTGGGCTCAAGCGACCCACTTCAGCCTCTGAGTAGGTGGGACTACAAGTGCACATCACCATGCCCTGCTGATATTTTTTCATTTTTTTAAAGATAGGGTCCACAGCTGGTCCCGAACTCCTAGGCTCAAATGATCCCTCTGCCTCAGCCTCTGGAGTAGCTGGGACTGCAGCCGAGAGCCATTGCAGCTGGTTTACTTGTGTTTTTCTTCATAGTTGCAAGAATAAATAGGTGATATTTCTTTCATGTCTAGGTAGGGATGTACCTATGTTTATGGGAGACCCTTTAGAGAGGCAAGTATGTAATTTTAATAGTCTTCATATTACCCTTGTGAAGTAGGATAGGATTAGGGGATGTTTTTACTTGCATTTAAGAAAATAGAGGCAGGAAGAGTTGATCTCTTTGGTCTTTTCCATCTTTTGTATCTGATGAAATATGCAAAAGTACATTAGCACAAAAGGATGCTTCTGACAAAGGTAAAGTGGCTAAGGGTAGCAGCTTGTCCTATGACACACTCCTCCATGACTTCTAAAATAAGATACTTAATTTCTATGACTAAAGTAGGGTGTATATGACAGCCTCTCTGCATATTGTTCTTTCCTTAGCTGAATTACTGAACTATCTACTAGCTGGTTCTGTTTTTGGCAATTGTGATCATTAACAATTTACAGTTGGCTATTATTTAAAGCAATTGGTTTCATATTGTATCCCACAAAGTCCAGGGAATGGGAAAGGAGAAGTGAGCAGGACAGATTCTCTATGTTATCTATTTTATATATTGAGTTTTCAATAAGATTTTGTTTGGAAGTTGTGGTTCTGCCACTTTAAAAATTTTTGAAAATCATTTATCTGAAAGAATGCAAGCTTAAGATGAAACATGAATTTTAAAGTTGTTTCTGCTCTAGTTGAAAATGAAGGCATTGTAAAATCAAATGTTACTTTTTAATTAATAGTTTCTTAGGAAATGTTAACATTTTAAACAAATGAAACTATATTAGCCAAAAACCCAGCCAACCAACCAAACATTGATATAATGTGCATTTGCAACATTATTCTAGTTTTTCTAAAAATTTGCAAATTTTTAGGTTCTGTGGATGAATCAAGCAAGTTTTAGAAGTCATGTCATTACTCTCCTCCCCAAGTAGTTAAAAGTAGGAGTATTGAAGTCAATTGCCTTGCTGTATTTCATTTTCTTCCTCTGTAAAAGGTGGATAATAATATCTACCTTACAGATTTGTTGTGAAGATCAAATTCAGGTAATGTATGAAACCAGTCATGCCAGTGCTTGATACATGTGAGCAGTTGGTTTGTATATATACTGCAAAATGTTTTTTAATAATTTGTTTCAGCCGGGTGTGGTGGCTCATGCCTAAACGGGCGGATTGCTCAAGGTCAGGAGTTCGAAACCAGCCTGAGCAAGAATGAGACCCCATCTCTACTAAAAATACAAAGAAATTAATTGGACAACTAAAGACATATAGAAAAAATTAGCTGAGCATGGTGGTGCATGCCTATAGTCCCAGCTACTTGGGACGCTGAGGCTGGAGGATCGCCTGAGCCCAGGAGATTGAGGTTGCTGTGAGATAGGCTGACACCATGGCACTCTAGCTCGGGCAACAGAGTGAGACTTTGTCTCAAAAAAAACAACAAAAAAAAATAATTTGTTTTAATTTTTCTTAAGTTTGTATGAAGAAAATTTTCAGTCTTAAAGAGAAGTAAAAAGAATATCCATAAGGCTGGGTGTGGTGGCTCATACCTGTAATTCCAGCACTCTGGGAGGCTGAGGCAGAAGGATAGCTTGAGATCAAGATTTCAAGACCAAGCCTGAGCAAGACTGAGACCCCGTCTCTACTGAAAATAGAAAAAATTATCCGGGTGTCATGGCATGCCTGTATTCCTAGCTACTTGGGAGGTTAAGGCAGGAGGATTGCCTGAGCCTAAGAGGTTGAGGTTGTAGTTAGCTTCGATGATGCCACTACAATCTAGCTGGGGCAACAGAGTGAGACTGTCTCAAAAAAAAAAAATACCCATAATATACTGTCATCTAGATTTACCAATTGTTAATATTTTATCTTCTGTGTCTTATCTCTTTTTAGATATGTATGTGTGTACATATGTGTGTATTAGTTTGTATTTTTGAAGCATTTAAAAGTAAGTTGTAGACGTGACAAAATACATTTTTTTCCCTCTCTCAATAAGGAATGTTTGGCCAGGTGCGGTGGCTCATGCCTTTTATCCTAGCACTCTGGGAGGTTGAGGCGGGAGGATCACTTGAGATCAGGAGTTTGAGACCAGCCTGAACAAGAGTGAGACCCTGTCTCTAGTAAAATTAGAAAAAATTAGCTGGGTGGGGTGGTGCGTGTGTGTAGTCACAGCTACTCAGGAGGCTGAGGCAGGAGGATCCCTTCAGCCCAGGAGTTTGAAGTTGCTGTGAGCTGCTAGGCCGACGCCATGGCACTCTAGGTTGGACAACAGAGTGAGACTCTGTCTCAAGAAAAAGAAAAAAAAGATGTTTATTTTTATATGTCCACCTTACAGGCGTCACAGATTATATCATTTGTTTTGGTTCCACTGTATGTTGTGGAGGAATTCAAGTTAAAATTGTAACTTGAGACAGAATGCATTTTGATTTTCTTGGAAGAGTGTCAAATGTGTATCAAATTCTTCTTCCTAGTGATATTGCGCTTAAATTTCTTTTGGAATTGCACCCTGTTAGTTTTAACTTAAGCAGAATTTGGTGAGGTTAAACAGCTTTAACAGATCTTGAGGGAAGAATTCTGTCAATAGCATAATCCATCAAAAAATGTAGGAGTGAAGAGTTTTAACCACATTCGTTGACATACAGTCTGGGTCATGTTAATATGGTAGTTTTAGAAGTGTCACAGACTTACAGGATGGTATGTTGACATCTTGACTCAGGAGGATCACAAGAATTTAGTGATAAAAATCCCAGGTTTATTAAATCTTAAGGGATCCTCCTGCCTCAACCTCCTGAGTAGCTAGGACTACAGGCATGTGCCACCATGCCCGGCTAATTATTATTACTTTTTGTGGAGACGGGGTCTCGCTTTGTTGCTTAGGCTCAAGGTTTAATGTTATCTTAAATAAGCAATGAGTTGACAAAACTGATCATGGTTCACAAACCCTACTAGACAGTGTTGGATCTGACAACTAGATTAGGAACAGTTAGTATGAAAAAGATGGGCCCTTTGGCCGGGCGCGGTGGCTCACGCCTGTAATCCTAGCACTCTGGGAGGCCAAGGTGGGAGGATTGCTCAAGGTCAGGAGTTCGAAACCAGCCTGAGCAAGAGCGAGACCCTGTCTCTACTAAAAATACAAAGAAATTAATTGGCTAACTAAAAAAATATATATATTAAAAAAAAATTAGCTGGGCTTGGTGGCGCATGCCTGTAGTCCCAGCTGCTTGGGAGGCTGAGGCAGGAGGATCGCTTGAGCCCAGGAGTTGGAGGTTGCTGTGAGCTAGGCTGATGCCACGGCACTCCAGCCCAGGCAAAAAATTGAAACTCTCACAAAAAAAAAAAAAAAAAAAAAAAAAAGATGACTGTGAGTTTAGTATGAAACAAGAATGTGCCTTGGCTTCCAAAAAGCTCATGGTAACTTTGACTGACTGAATAGATATATGAAACCCAGATCAACAAAAGTAGTAGTTATATAAATTTGTTTGTTTTTTTTTTTTGAGACAGACTCTGGCTCTGTTGCCCAGGCTAGAGTGCCGTGTCACCAGCCTAGCTCACAGCAACCTCAAACTCCTGGGCTCAAGCGATCCTCCTGCCTCAGCCTCCCGAGTAGCTGGGACTACAGGCATGTGCCACCACACCTGGCTGATTTTTTTTTTCTATTTTTAGTTGCCTGGCTAATTTCTTTCTAATTTTTTTTTTCCAGTAGAGACAGGGTCTCACTCTTGCTCAGGCTGGTCTCTAACTCCTGACCTCAAGTGATCCTCTCATCTGGGCCTCCCAGAGTGATAGGATTACAGGTGTGAGCCACTGTGACCGGCCCATAAGTTTTAGACCTATAAGGAACTTTGGCATTGTCTAGTGCAACTATCTTCATTTTAAAGATGAGAGAAATTCAAAATTAAATTACTTGGTCAAGGGAAACTAGCTAGCTTGCTACAAAATTGCAACTAGAACCCAGATGCAAGATATCCCAAACAAATATTTCTGTTATATGCCATATAGTCTTACTACTTACTGATTGGTTAAGTGTGCAATTGAAATATCATGTGCCAGATGGAAATGGTAAAAGAACATTAAAGTAAATGTCTAATTCCACAGATGATTGTCATTATCATTTAATGTAATTATCTATTATCAGGAAAAGAAATAATAAAGTATAAAATGATAGCTGATAATCTTTTCTTTAATGCTGTTTAGTTTCTATGGTGGACCATCCCCAACATTACTCTTCAGAGATTTTCCAGGGAGTGAGGAAGAAAAACATTGGTAAATTAATTATTGCAAAGTTTAATACTATAACAAAGTAAATTTAGAAGAAAACCAAAGTGCAGAGTATTATAAATGCTGTATCTCAGTCAAATAAAAGGCTAGGGATAGATTTCCATAATTACCTAGCCATTTATTCATTTAACAAATTGTATTGAGCATCTGTTTTTTTGGCAGGCATTGGCCCTGAGGGTACAAAGATCATAAATAAGACATGGACCCTGCTCTCATAGAGATAACTATCTGGAAAGTAACACTTGTAAGTTAATAACTATACTGCAATGTAGTCAGTAAAATAATAGAAAATATAAACAAGATGTAATGGTAGCTTAGAAGGAGAGAGTGATATCTCTGCTGGAATTTGCAAATGGCAGAAAACCTGCACAAATAAGGCACTTTGAATTGAATCTTTAAGGCTTCAGTTGGACAGTTAGGAGAAAAGGCTGGGGGCAGGGAGTGAGAAGGGGTTGGGGAGAACATTTTAAGAAGAAGGAATAGGCAATCATACAAAGACATGGAGGTGTGAAACACAGTGCCACAAGAAAACGTAAAGAAGCTCAGTGCTGGCTGGGCGTGGTGGCTCAGGCCTGTAATCCTAGCAC
>CAUYRT010105965.1:0-16371 GCA_963574885.1 Lepilemur ruficaudatus | reverse complement strand
ACTCTGTTGCCCGGGCTAGCGTGCCGTGGCATCAGCCTAGCTCACAGCAACCTCAAACTCCTGGGCTCAAGCAATCCTTCTGCCTCAGCCTCCTGAGTAGCTGGGACTACAGGCATGCGCCACCATGCCCGGCTAATTTTTTTCTATATATTTTTAGTTGGCCAATTAATTTGTTTCTATTATTAGTAGAGACGGGGTCTCGCTCTTGCTCAGGCTGGTTTTGAACTCCTGACCTTGAGCGATCTTCCTGCCTCGGCCTCCCAGGGTGCTAGGATTACAGGCATGAGCCACAGCACCCGGCCCAATTTTTATTTTTTTAGAGTCAAGGTCTTGCTCTGTCACCCAGGCTGGACTGCAGTGGCATGATCGTAGTTCACTGTAGCCTCAAACTCCTGGATTCAAGTGATCCTCCCCCTGCTTCAGCCTCCTGAGTAGCTAAGACCATAGACCACGTAACCTAACCACACCTGGCTAATTTTTAAATTTTTTTTGCAGAGATGAGGTCTTGCCCAGTTTGGTCTCAAAACTCCTGGCCTCAAGCAATCCTCCTGCCTCAGCCTCCCCAAGTGCTGAGATTAGGGAGTGAGCCAGCATGCCCAGCTCCAAAATGATACACTTTAAATATGTGCTGCTTATTGTATATCAATATATCTCAATAAATCTGTTGAGAAAATTTAAAGATCTCTGATAATTCTAAATAATTTGATTTTATTTGATTTTATTTTTTATTAGATCTTTTATTGGATTTATCGCACTTGCAAAGTTGGCTATTGTAATTCTGAGAAAATAAATACTTATCCAAAATCCTTTATGAAACTCAAGTTCAATGTTGCCTCTAACTAAGAATGATACTAGTATCCATGAAAACAAAGAGTTAAAGGAGAGTGCCAGACAAGTCTTAAACTCTTTTGCTGATCTGAATCCTCCCTTTCATTTTTATTGCCTAATAATCTCATGGGATTCTATCTTAAATCCTAGCGTCCTGTGCATGGTATTTTTTAGTGTGCCTATACCGGAGGCTAACATTTCCCCTCTCCTGCCTGTACCACTACATAGGACTCAAATGATAATGAGCAAATGAACTGAACCTGCAAACTTTGGAACAAATTCTAGGACACTTGATTTGAGAATCAAAATGAATAAAAAAAATAAAGACTTTTAAAATTTTGAGCAGCTTTGCAATAATTTAGTATCAGAACATATGAAGCCTAGAATATTATAGTGAAAAAAGCATATTAACATGCTTTCATATTAGAGAAAAATATGACTTAGAAATAACATGAGTCCATAACCTTTAAAGAAAAAGTCATTTTCTGCTTTTATTACAGTGGTTTCTATAGCGTCTTCTCTACCGCCATTTTGTCCAGCTCCAGTAGTCATATAAAACAGTCAAACATGTGTCCTTAGAACCCAATTTTGTTCCTGAATGTTAGTCTCCATTAAAGGAATCAGGGTTCTTTGGTGAGAAATATATTTCATGTTGGAGAAAAAATAACTCAAGCTGAGTCTGGGGGTATCTTAACCATTATCACAAAGAATGTTTTCAGCAGTTCCTGGTGAAGGGGAGTTGTTAAAAAAGGATAAAGAGAGAGACTTGACAAGAAGGCTACTAGGCACAAGTAGGAACAATCTGAGTATCAACCAGAAATAATTACACACCCACCATAAATGTTAAGATAAAAAAGACTAACAACTTCAAATACTGGAAAAAATGTAGAGCAAGTGGAAGTCTCATATATTGTTGCAGGAATGTAAAATGGTACAATCCTTTGGAAAAAATGTCTGGCAGTTTTTTATTAAACTAAACATACACCTACCCAAGGACCCAAAAATTCCATCCCTAGATATTTACCCAAGAGAAATGAAGACATATGTTCACAAAACATTTGTACAAGAATGTTCATAGCAGCTTTATTCATAACAGTAACCAAAAAGAGCAGAAAGAGCCCAGGTGTCCATCAACAGGAAAATGGAAAAACAAACTGTGACATATTCACACAAAAGAATACTCACCAATAAAAAGAAATGAACCACTAATACATGCAACAACATGAATAAATCTCAAAAACGTTATGCTGAGTGAAAGAAGCATTATGCTCTGTATCATTTTACTTATATGCAGTTCTAGAATAGGCAAATTTAACTTGTGATATAAAAGAATCGGAACAGTAGTCATACCTCAGGGGTGGGGAGGGGATAGACTGGGAAGTGGAATTAGGAAACTTTATAGGATGATTGCAATGTTCTAAATTTTGAAGAGTTTCTGCAAAGGCTCAGCAAATTTATACTTAAGATTCGTGATTTTCATTAAATGTAAATATTAAATAAAAAAATTCCTAGCATTCTGGGAGGCCCAGGCGGGGGGGATTGCTCAAGGTCAGGAATTCAAAACCAGCCTGAGCAAGAGCAAGACCCCGTCTCTACTAATAATAGAAACAAATTAATTGGCCAACTAAAAATATACATAGAAAAAATTAGCGGGGCATGGTGGCGCATGCCTGTAGTCCCAGCTACTCGGGAGGCTGAGGCAGATGGATCACTTGAGCCCAGGAGCTTGAGAGGTTGCTGTGAGCTAGGCTAGGCTGACATCACGGCACTCACTCTAGCCCGGGCAACACAGTGAGACTCTGTCTCAAAAAAAAAAAAAAAAAAAATTAAAAGCTATGAAACTGTAGTTAAATGATATACAGCTGAAGTATGAGGAAAATTCTTTCAATTTTACTATATGTTTGAAAATTTTCATCATAAAATGGGGAAAAGCTCTCAGTTGGTCTTAGTCTTTCTTTCTTTCTTTTTTTTTGAGACAGAGTCTCACTGTCACCCCAGCCAGAGCATAGTGGTATCATCATAGCTCATAGCAGCTTCAAATTCCTGGGCTCAAGTGATCCTCCTGCCTCAGCCCGCTGAGTAGCTGGGACTACAGGTAAGCACAACCACACCCAGCTTATTTTTTCTATTGTTAGTAGAGATGGGGCTCTCACTCTTACTCAGGCTGGTCTTTAACTCCTGACCTCAAGCAACCCTCCTGCCTCAGCCTCCCAGAGTGCTGGTATTACAGGCATAAGCCACTGTGCCCAGCTGGTCTTATTTTTCTATTACATATCCTTTGCTTGAAATAAAGTATTTTTTTCTGGTCTTGTTTTTTTTTAAATTGATTTTTTTTTTTGTTAGAGAAAGGGTCTTACTCTGTCATCCATGCTGGAGTACAGTGGTGTGATCATAGCTCACTGAAACCTGCAACTCCCAGGCTCAAGTGATTCTCCTGCCTCAGGCTCCCAAGTAGCTGAGCTCCAGGCTCAGGCCACCATGTTTTTTAAAATTTTTTGTAGAGCCAGGATCTTGCTGTGCTGCCCAGTCTGGTCTCAAACTCCTGGCCCCCCAAAATGCTAGGATTACAGGCATGAGCCACCATGCCCAGCCCTATTGTTTCTGTAAGATAGAGATTCTACAGCAAAACAGGTACCAGAAATTAGGCCCTAGGGTTCTAAAAGGTATATGATATATGTAAACATGGTAAGAAAGAGAATATAAAAATTCTTGAATAGGAAGCTGAATTATGTTAAGAGTAATTACTAATACTTGTATTTATTATTACTACAAACAAAATGAAAGTATTGTTTTTTTTAACAACTTCTAACCATTGAATGAAGAACCTTCTTTTCTGTCAAGTTATGTGTGAATTATGAATTATCCAAACTTTGCCCAAAATTTGGATATTCAATCATCATTTAAAAAAACACTTATTAAGTACTTTCCTATGAACTCAATATTATAATTGTCAGTATGTTACATGTGGGATAAAATAATATCCATTGCCTTTTGAGCAATTTGGAGGAAATTTGGCATAAATTTGTGTCAAACAAATCTGGATGTTTCCCATCCCTGCACTTCATAGCTGTGGGGCCTTGGGCAAATTCATTTCTGTAAGTCTCATTTTGGTCATTTGTACAAAGGAGAAAAATAATGGTAGTTCATACCTCACTTGGTTATTTTGAATATTAAATGAGATGACCCATTTTACATGTACTGTATTTCAGTGACTAATAGAAAGTAATCAATAAGTATAAATTATTAAAAAAGGAAGTGTGTATAAGACAAAAGACATTCAATTGGCAAAAGAATGTGGAGTGCCTTAATTTGTTTAAATAGAACAATATCATCTCCTTACTAGGCAGTTCAAATAGGAAATGTGATAGGACTTGTTTTTTTCTCCCAGAGTTGTGAGAAATATTTATTGTAGAAAGTCAAAGAACAGTAAGCTTGCTGCACTGATACTGTGAGAACACAGAAACTTAGATTTAGGAGTGCAATGCAGAAATGCACCTCTTTTCAGCTTACTGCCTGTACTTGCTGAGAGAAGATACCCTGCTTCACCTGGGCTTACAGTAAACACTCAGAAATGTTTCATACCTGTCACTAGTACCTGTCAAGTATGTGGGCACATAGGTAATCTCTAAAACAGTTGGGCGAAGAGGGGGGTTTAAGGTAGGCAGGAGGATATTAAGCACCACTCCTCTCCATCCCTAAGAGAATGGCAAGAATGTCTGGCAGGTGGCAGAATGAGCAGCTATGTGACAACACTGTGGGGAGCTGGGAAGGCCATACCTTTTGGGAAAGCATGTTGCATTGCCTCCTGCCATGTGTGGTATCCAAATTTCCCATATTCTTTGCTCTCTTCCACATCTTTTGGTATCTTTTTATCAACCATATTATTAATAATCATGCAACCCACATTTACACACACTGTCACCATTGGCTGAAACTAAGCTATCGCAGCTTATCCATTTAGTTGGGGTATAGCTCTCCTGTTTGTCATACTGTCCACAACTCCCTACTGTCTTTCCTTCCTGGCCCATATGGCATTTAGACCATGTTTGGCAGTGGTAACGCATTGGGAGTTTCTTAGTGGTCAGTTCATATATAGACTAGATACTTCCACTCCTGTTCCCAACACCAAAAAAGCAGTCAAGAAGCTCAGATATTTCTCAAATGCCTATCTGAGTAGATGAATTTCTACCATTCCATCCAAAGAAGGAGATGACTTAAAGGAAAGGAGAAACTCAATAACCAACTTAAAAAAAAAGTCTCTGACAAGACTGAAGTCTAAAGATACTCTACTCTGAAACACTCTTAGAAATGGAGAGTAAACATTCAGCTTTTACACAGCTCTGCATCTGCTTTGAAACCCACACAACATTGCTTTCTTTCTTTTCTCTGGTATTTTCACTCTACTCTTACTGGTCTTGTTTTTTTCAAGATGTAAATTTACTGGGCAGGACTGTTTAGATACAGCTAGTGTCTAATTGAAAGTTTGGGGCAATAGCTAGCACACTTGCAACTATTTAACTGCTCTGTAATCATAATTGTATCTCTAAAATTCTCTGAAGGCCTCAGATATTATATCAAATAGCACTACTAAATACACATAAGTGAGGATGGATTATTCAATTAGTAGATATAAAAAAGTATTAGAATTTAATATAGGGAGATAATTTTTTCCTCTTGCTCACAAAATAATCTCTTCTACTTTCCCAGATGGTTATTATACACAGTATCAAATTCAGAAAGATTTATTTTTAGCCCATATAAAAATATTTTCCCTTATTCTAAAATGTTAGCAATCCTTTCTATTGCACAGTTTTGGGTTTGTTCCTTTTATTTATTTTAAATTTACAGATCCTGCTACTAATTCCTTGACTTTTGGAATAACTAATACCTCAAATGTGAAATTTATTTGCAAATTTTCAAGGGCAGAATTCACATCATTTGTAACATGGGATCAAGCCAAAACTGAAGGAAAAACTGAAGGATTTTAATATAAATCATCCAAGCTAAAATTCCATAGTTTAACCTTAAACTTGAATCAGCAATGATTTTTACTGCTGTTGCCTTTCTTTCTTTTTTTTTTTTTTTTACCAGTTATTCTTTTGAGGTGGAATCAGAGAAATGTGCTGAACATGTGCACTGATTGCAAGCAAATGCATTTCTCAAACAGGAAGCAAAAAGAAACACTTCCTCCCTTTACTTAAGTTGTCTTTATTTAACATTCTGAAGAATGATTATTGAAGTTCAAGGATCACATTTAGATCTTTTCTAAAAAAGAAAAAAAGATATTCATTTCATAACTAAGATAGCCAAAATTTCTTTCCGGCTAATCAGGTAACACCCAAGGTAGTAAGAACTCCTCCTGGGATTTATCTACTCTTCCTCAGGGAATAGAACTGGTACAGGTGAGGGTACCTTTATCTTACTGCATAGGTATGAAAATATTGCCTAAAAAAATTGGAAGATTGACTTAATAAACTGAATGGTGAAATGAGAACATCTTTAGATATATTAGGAGCTAAGCAGGATACATATCACAAAAAGTTTCATTTAAGGTTTGCTTGGAATCCTTTACATTTGTCTATAATTGAAACACAAATATTCAATGGGAACATCAAGCCAAGAGAATAAGACCATGGAAGAAAAGATAGTTTGGGAACTAGAACCAGTTCCTGATACTACATATAAATACAAAACATATATATACATACGTATATAACATTTTTTTAAAAATAAAATTGTGATTACATGTTTTTGGCTCAAAAGCATGCTTTCACATTACACATCTCATTTCTCATCCTTCAGCAAAGTCTGGTATAGAGGATATAGGATTTCTTTCTGTATCTTTAGTATCTTTATTTTTGTCTCTCTCCTAGCCTTACCAATTAAAATTCCATACCATCCTTTAAGAACCATGTTAAATACCTTCCCATCAACAACCCTCTCCTCAACAACTAAAATCAACCCATCCTTTTCTGTTGGCCAGCATTTTATATTTACATTACCACCTAGCTGAAAGCTCCAAAACAGTAGACTTCTTGGGACAGCATTATAAAAAGTCATTACAAAAAATGAAGTCCTCACAGCCTTCTACAGCAAGAGTTTAAAAAGTCTGAAGTCAACACAAAAACTTTTCTGAAAAATACTGGAGACTATGCCATGCAGATAGTACAGAGGAGAACTGGAGACAGTGTTTGGCTAAAAGTCTCTTAAATTAACATTATCTCCCTCTTTTTAATAACTTCTGTTTACGGTTTCTTCTTCTTCCCCAGTGTCACATACCATCTGGTAAACATAGCAGCTGAAGACCCTGTTGGGTTTCTGTTCTATGTGTAGCACCAAGTCTCTGTCAAAGTAGACTTCATGGCTGTATGTCTGTAACAAAAATACAATCACATGGAATCTCTTTTTCAAATAACCATACTCACTACTGTGTCACTAAAATGCCACAGCACTTATGCCAGGGATCTTCAAACATACACTTAGAGGCAAAATAGTTGCCAGAAATAGGTTTATTTTTCATTATTTGAAGATATACAGATTACTACTGAAAAAGCACTCTATAGAATATAGAGAATGAAAAGAACTCTGGATTCAATAGCCTAAATATCCAGATCTTATTGTCAACACTGCTACTGTCTATCTCATTGTGTGACCATGTGTGAGTTGCTAAACCTCTCAAGTTTTCCATTGATAAAATGAAGCCTGGATAAAATAATGTCTACTGTTCCTTATAACTTTTATATGCTATAATAGTTAAAAGATCAGACAAATGGTTCCAAGAGTACACAGAAACCCTACATGACTAGATATGATCTCTATTAAATAATTATGGAAATTTATTACAGTATACTTTCATTTTTTTAAAATGTTACCAAACCTGGGAGAAAATCAAAGACCAGAGTAAGGAAACACCAGGAAAACACATAAAGTTTTATCTTTGAGGCCACTGGTAAAGAGGTATCCCCCCAGTGCCAAGAGGAGGAAGGCTTAAGAAGTACTCATTTTATCCTGTGTATAGGACAATAAACTCATGTGGTCATTGGCATACGTGAATCTGGACTGACACGAACACAGTAACATCTGTTCTAATAAATGACACCTATAAAGAAAACTCTCACAACTTTGTATTCTATGGACTCTACTTACCACATCCCATGACTCCACTAGAGGAATGCTTTTAAGTAAGGTTCCATATTCATTACAGTGGAAATCCAAGTGAGCTTTGCCTTCAGCATCTATCTGAGTAACAGCTACCACAGAAAGCAAATCCAATTCATCTTCATAGTCCACAATTTTGAAAGTCTAGGGGATAGACGGATAAAATGGAGGGAAGGAGGGGCAAACTCCAGTTACTCAGTTAGGATTATTCCTACACTTGTAGTTTGACTATTCTATTACTTACAGAAATACGGGAGAAAGAAGAATGAATGAGTGGGATAATAGGTAGAAATATGTCTCTACTTATATGTCTAGTAAAATATCAGTCCCAAGATTTTCAAGAGTTAAGCTCTATCCTACAGATTTTGGCAAACAAAACCAAGTCTATGTAGATCTCAGGCAAAGCATAACAGAATTCTCTATAATGATAGCAAACCAGAGCTTCTCCAAATTAAAAAAGGTATTCAGCTGCTGCCTCTGACATGTGTGTTTGCTGATTCCTGGTTTAGACTAAATATTAGTATATGAAGCTCAGTTCTGAAACCTGAAGACTGTTCACTGAGCTCTCAAAGTTCTCACACCAAAAAAAACTCAAAAAACAAAAACAAAAAACCCCCTAAAAACCAACCAGTCATTTCAAGAAGGGATAGCCTATCATATACTATTTATGACTTTACTTTCCATCTTTTTTTTTTTTTTAAATAAACCCTTTTTGGTTCCCCAAAGAAAGCAAAAAAGGCTTTTTATACTTGAGGGAGTGTATGAGAAACTAAAATCCAACTCACCGAATAGGACTGGGTCAAGAGAGGTTAGCCATGATAAAGAGAAAAACTGCAGAGCTCTGTCTCAAGGAAGAAAACCTGGGACTCCAAAAACCTCATGGGAAGCAGATTAGTGCTCAGGGATGGACCACAGGAAAGCACATATTGGCTGAATGCCTGGCATCAACTTTAAAGACAGGCACAGCAAGTTTCTCTTAATCACCACGTACTCATCCTTCATTTATGTTTGGTCAAACTGCTCTTTAATCCATTGACATTTTCTGCCTTTATCATTTTTATTACCTGTGGTTCCTTTTTATTTACTTTTTTGCTTTCATCTTACCACAGTCAAATTTCAAAGGGTGACTTTTTGCCTGGGTGTCAGTGATTTTATAGATTTAAGGCACAACTCCTTTCAACCTTTCCTTTATAGGCTAACAGATCTTGCTTTTTAATCTCATGATATTGAGCATCTCTCTTTGCTACCACTTCTTCTCTCTTAATTATTCATGCTATCTGTTGGTAATTTTAGTACATCTTTCTTGAATATAGTTTTATATACAGAGTAGGAAACTTTCTGCTCTGTTGAGGACTCCCTCCTCACACCCTCCTCCTCTGGCCCATGAACATTAACATATCCATGTCTAGTAAGTAAAAAAATAAGGCAAAAGCCATAAATGCATTAGGATATAACCCAAGAATTTTCTAATAAGAGATTTCCCTATAAAGTATATACATCAACAAAACAATAAGCTAACAGTGTTTTCAAATTATTTTAGTCCTATGAACCTTTCTGCAAACAAAATTTTATGAATAATTCCAATATGAAAAGAGAGGATAGTGGGGCTGCTGTGTTGAAATAGCACACACAATCCTATTCACTCAGCCTGTAGGGAACCCCTCAACCCCAACCTCTATGTCAGGCTCTGGGAAGCATTAATTTGAAACTCACAATGTAAGTATACACCGGTTTGGTTTGTTAGCTCAGGCTAAAGTCATACCTCTTGTTCTGGGTCATCATCCAGAAGGTGAAAATTTTTTTTTACCACCCGTCCAGAAGCTGTAACAGTGAATAAGTTTTCATTCTACCATAGGGAGAGAAATAAAAAGATATGACAAGTCCTCTTATATACAGTCAAAGGCAAAATTATATTAACAAATTTGGTAAAACAAAACTAACCAACCCTTCTCCAGCATCCACAATTCTTTCCTTAACTGAGAAAATCCTGAATCAGATTTCTCATCCTCCAATTAGCAAAAACACTTTAGTAAAGTCTTCAATGAATGAAATATCAGAATAGGCAAAAAATAAATAAATTAATCAAAAGGTTATAGATTTGGGGCTGCTTTGCCCTTCTGACCTTTGCCTTAGTATAGTACAGCAAATTTTAGAAATTTCCCTCCCATCATTTTCTTTGTGTTCTCAATATATACACTAAAGAAAAAGTACCATATGGACTTAAAATATGGTATGTGATTTTTAAAGATTTATATATACCCCAGCTAACTATAAGTTTATATAATTAATTAGACCCAAAGGTTGATAATTCATCAATAAAAACTTGAAAGAGAAATAAGGATAAGATAAATTCAACATAATCAACTGTCTTCAAATCTCATGTACACAGGGCTAACACTGGCTACCCACGCAGACAAAATGCAGACTTTTATAGGGTTGTGCTATTGTTTCCAGCCATATTTATTTTCTTTAATTTTAGAAATTTTTACATAGAAAAGGTATAGCAAAATGTTTTCAGCCACATTCAAAGGCAAATACATCGGCATGTTATATTGTCACACAGAAGAACAGTGATATACAAAGGATTTTAAAGTACTCCAGACTTACTTACTTTGTTCTCCCTGTTGGCCAAAATAACAAAATCTTCAGAGATCTGATGCTGAGAACTATTATTTTCTATTTCAGTTAGCTTTAAAACTCTAAAAAGGAATAAAGGATTTTGAGAACTAACACTTCAAAACACCATTAAAGTGCCAAAGTTGAACTACTAAAATGAAACCCGACAAATAAAAATTATAGTAACAACACTGAGTTAGTTTTCTTCTCCTCCTGATTAGTCGGCAATACTAATGTATGATCACTAAAAGTCCATAAACTCCTTCAAATTCAGAGATTTTGTTAAACAGAAAAATGTAGTAACTGTGATAACAGGTGCAACTAAGGTAGGTAATGAAATAGCTTGCTCAGGCCTAAGCCATCTTCCACACTGGCTTAATGCAAGTTATTCTGAAAAACCTCACCTCTGCTACCCTACAATAGGTCTTTAACATTTCAGCTTTCACCATGGCATTATAACAGATATTTGCGTTTTTATTTCTGAAGACAGAATGAGATATTTATGAACAACCCTTAGAGTTAACTACGAAAGTGGATCTGCAACTAAATCTGAACTAAGAGTTTTCATGATAGAGTAATATTTAAAAACTGCAAGTGACTATACTTTTTTCTTGGGATTAGTCACATTTAAAGATTTGGTTTTTCTGAGTACAAATGGATCAAGCTTATTAAGGAAGAGAAAATAAAATAATTTGCTCACCACCCACGCAAATGTGTTCACATCATTAACAAGCTTCAAAAGCACAATGTTTTCTAAGCTCAAAGTCTCAAATGCAGGCAGAGAGAAGCAGCTACTGTTACCAGTGGGAGCTAGAGACTTCCCAGTTACCAGAGACAAGAAATCAGATAATATTTTAAATTACTTAATAAGTTATCTTAATTAGTGCCAATATTTAAAAGTGCCTATCTTTAAAAACCTGGCAAAAGGGCACACACTCTTGTGTGCCTTACTTTCTTAAACTCAAACTAATATGGGTGGTAACAAAGATTAAAAAGATAGGTGGTAATAAACATTGAAAGTAAGGCTTACTGAAGCTGAGTCATAGTTTAAGATGTTTTGTAAAAGTTAATCTTATTTCACTAAATGCTTTCATCCTCCTTCATAATAGATCCAGAGAGGTAGACTGATGATTCTGAAGTATATTAAAGAATAAAGAAGGCATGAGAACGATTAATGAAGTCAGCACCATTAAAAAAAGAAGGCAGATGCTTCCCTTCTTATTCCATAAGTACGTACTGAGCATCTACTCAGTGCTGGGATTATAGGGTGTCAGCAAAACAGACTCTTTCCCTGTCACTAGGAATTTACGATATCAGACAGATATATAAACAGATAATCACACAAATAATTACTTAAAACTGTTCTAAGTGCTAAAGAGGAAGATCACACAGTGGGTGCAATAAAAATACAATGGGCAAGCAAATCTAACAAGAGGTATCAGGGAAGGTCTCTGTGAAAAAGTGACGTTTAAGCTGGGCCATAAATTATGAATAAAAATTAGGCAGAAGAACAGGTAGGGGAAACAGACTTCTAACGGAAGGAATAAGTCCTCAGCTTTCTGAAAAGACAGTATGGCTAAAGTTAACTGAGTGGAAGGAGGGTCTTTCAGACTATGCTGACTATGTTGGTCTTTATCCTAAGAGCAATGAAAAGCCATAAAAAGATTAAAACAGAATTCACTTGCTTAGGTTCTTGTAGTTGTTCATGTTTTTAAGAAGTATTCTAGCTGCTGAGAAGAAAACAGAGAGTACAAGAGCAGATTCTGGAAGCCCTGAAAGTAGGCTATTACTATAGTCAGCCAACGATAACAGTGGCCAAGGGCAGAAATAGGCAGATTTAGTGTATATGTGTGTAAGAGACAGAAATAGAGAATACATGTGAGTGTTTAAATGTATATATGCTGATAAAAGACAAAGTGATAAGAACGTGTCAAGAATGATTCTGGATTTCTGGCATGATCTTAGATGAGAGGTTTGGGCTAATACACACATTTTGGAGTTTAGGTGTATACACGATTTTTTTCTTTTCTTTTTTTTTTTTTTCAAGTTTGTTGGCCCTTTTATTTATTTTTTCTTTTTTATTTCAGCTGGAACCCATTCTACTAAGTGATGTATATGCGATTTTTGAAGTCAAGGGAATAAATAGAATCATGAAGAAAGGGAATGCTGAGTGAAAAGAGAAGAGGGCCTAAGTCCTAAACAATTAAACTCTGGGTAGAGGAGGAAGAACATAAAAGGATGCTAAAAGAGATAGTTGGGAGAGGGAGGAAAATATTCAGAACTGTGGTATTAGGAAAGCCAAATGAGTGTTTCAAGAAAGGAGAGGTTAACTTGTAGGAGATGTGAGTGCTCTGAAAGCAAACAAAGTTAAACAAGGTTTACTTCAAACAATCCACTATCATTCTGCTGTCAAAGCTGTCTTGCGGAACAAAGACAAATCATCTTCTTTCTTATTAATCCTAGAGAATTAAGACCTGTTAAGGAAGGGCCAATGTGTAATTCCCTTTCACTTACATATCAACCACCACAGAACTCATTCAAATGTAATATTTATAAACAGTAATGATGAAGCTGAAAAAATATTAACAAAGTCACGTTTTCTAGTTGCAGTCTCTGAGGAAGCACCCTACAACAAGCTTATTATTTCCATAACTGGCTCAATAGTTAGGTGGCAAAAATAAAGATGCCAATAAATGCTACCAAAAGCTACCTTTAACTTTAAAGTGCTAATGAAATTACTCACTTGACTTGATTTGGGCCAACATGTATTATTCTACCAGAAGCATCAGGATGGAAATAGATCCAGTCAGATTCTAGAGAACAACACTCCATTTCTTGGATCCCATTTTTTGCCTGAAGTTGAAAAAAAAAAATTAAAGACAAAGATTAAAGGAAAATGAAGTAATTTTTAAAATCTAACACGGTCATAGATCAGTAAGTCAAATGTACAAGGAAGAAAATATTAACCAGTTGAACTGGGATGTATGTGAGGGCTGAATGAGGATACTCAAATTTGAGAAATTTAGAACATTTAAATTCAGAAATTTTACTTTGTACCAGACATCGTACTTCACAAATGATAACAGCACAACAGTTATCATATCTCAAGCATCTACTCTGTGTCAGAAACTGCAACAAATGCTTTATGGTCACTATTTCATTTGATCTTAATAACACTCAAAGCACGTACTGTTATCTGCATTTTACAGATAAGGAAACTATTAATAACACACAAAGAAAATATATCATTTGCCCAATGTTTTGAACCTACTAAACAGCAGATCTGAATCCCAAGTCCGTAGACTTTTTATTACACAACTCTGCCACAATTATATACATGTAGCTCCCCATAATTTCTTTCTCCCCACCCCATCTGCAGCACCCTATCAATTAGAAGAGCTGGTAACAGAAAAATAAACATGTAACCAAGCCTACAGTGTCAGACATGGGTCACATAATCTCCTTGGTTAAGTCAAATGTTAAACTCTAATGTCTGAAGAAATGGTCTAACACTACTTAGCATTTAAGGCAAAAACAGAGATCTCACTGTAGTATATTTAGACATTAAAATGAATAAAACTATGGTATGTGATCACATATGTACACAAATGTTTTACCTTATACACGGGAGCACTGGGAACTAGCACCAGCTTGGATACATTAACTTCACTGGATTTATCCAAGCCATTTAATTTAGTTCATTTCTCCAGTGTAAAATGAAATGATCTTTCCTATTAGATATTCACAAAAGTTTTGCAATATTAAGGCTTTTCAATTCTGTTAGCATATATTGACAGGCTACTATGTTCTAGGTATCACACTAGGCTTTCATACCTGATGTGAATTAAACATAATCTTTGCCATCAAGAATCTTATAGTGTGCGGGGAGGCAGAAAGTTAAACAGAAAATAATACAGCACTGTAGAAAACGAAGTGATTGAGCCATGCATAGGATATTATCAAGCACCCAATTCAAGTCAGCAGAATTTTGGAGGGAAAACAGCTTGAACCGAGCCTTAAAGGATAAGCAGAAAACAGCCAGGAAGAAGAGACGACAAAATCAAAAGCACAGAAATGTTAATCCAAGTAGCATGTATGTATATAAATATGAGTAGCAGATAAAGTCAAATTGAGAAGTACAGTGTCCAGCCATGAGGCTGGAGAGGTAGGTTGGTGCCACATCATGAAGTGCTCTGCAGACCACAATCTAAAAAATTTTGGAATTTAATACATTTTATGTATTGAATTAGTGAATGAGTTTCAATTTTTCAAGAACTTTTATGTACCACAATTATTTCTAATAGGAATGGTGGTATTACATTTTACATGTAAGAAAATTAATACAATTAAATATCTTGGTTGTAACCACTGAAATTATGTGTCCATGATGGTATTAGCTCCAGCTGCTCCTTTGTGTAATATAAAACATTCGGGCCGGGTGTGGTGGCTCACGCCTGTAATCCTAGTACTCTGGGAGGCCAAAGTAGGTGGACTGTTTGAGCTCAGCAGTTCGAGACCAGCCTGAGAAAGAGCAAGACCCTGTCTCCACTAAAAATAGAAAGAAATGAGCTGGACAACTAAAAATGTACAGAAAAAAAAATTAGCTGGGCATGGTGGTGCATGCCTGTAGTCCAAGCAACTTGGGAGGTTGAGGTAGAAGGATCGCTCGAGCCCAGGAGTTTGAAGTTGCTATGAGCTAGGCTGACACCACGGCACTCTAGCCCGGGCAATAGAGCAAGACTCCTGTCTCAAAAAAAAAAAAACATGCACATACTATACGTATGTTTCTTCAGAAGACTGTTCTCTTTATTATATCTAAATATAACACACACAATATATTATCTCTCTTTATGTTAAATACTAGGCAGCTTTATTACCAGCTCCTATAGTTTTTATTATTTGCTCAAATACTAGATTTTTTTTAATAAAGAAAGCCATGAGGGCGGGTATAGCAGCTCATGCCTGTAATCCTAGCACTTTGGGAGGCTAAGGTGGGAGCATGACTTGAGGCCAGTTCAAGACCAGACTGGGCAACACAGAGAGACCCCCATCCCTACAAAAAATTAAAAAATTAGCAGGGCATTGTGGTACATGCCTGTAGGCCCAGCTACTTGGGAGGCTGAGGCAGAAGGAGCACTCAAGCCCAGGAGTTAGAAGTTGCAGGTGCCACTGCATCCTAGCCTGGGCAATAGAGTGAGACCCTGTTAAAAAAAAAAAAAAGAAAAGAAAAGAAAAGAAAGCCATGAAACATTTTCTGAAATCTTAAGTTTGGCTGCTTTTGTGTTTTTGGGTTATCCATTCTTCTGACTGACAGGTGAGGAAGTTATGAGCAGATGTATCATTAAGGCAATGTCACCACAATAAAACCGTCCAGAAAAATGACTGACAACTTCTCAGTCATGGATTTGGCAATTATTTATGAATTTGTTGAAATACATATTTGACTAAATGTTATATTTGGCTATTACAGAAACAAAGTATGTAACAGGGATGCTTGATATAGATGTTAAAGGCCATTATTTACATATACACTCATCTGTTGGTACCTGTGGAGGATTGGTTCCAGGACCCCGCACAGATACCAAAATACACGGATGCTCCAGTCCCTGATATAAAATGGTGTAGTATTTGCATACAACCTATGCACATCCTCCCATATACTTTATTTATTTATTTATTTATTTATTTTTTGAGACAGAGTCTCACTCTGTTGCCCGGGCTAGAGTGCCATGGCGCCAGCCTAGCTCACAGCAACCTCAAACTCCTGGG
>CAUYRT010105963.1:0-45423 GCA_963574885.1 Lepilemur ruficaudatus | reverse complement strand
TGTCAGAATCATGCCATTGCAAATGGGAAAATGTTGGCTTTGCTCATGTTTTTCTATAGCATGTTTTAATATAGCCAGGAGTTTTTAATTTTACCTGTGTCCACAAAATTAAACAAGTTTCTTTAATCAGCAGAAAGCATTGTGGGCACATGTGTGATTGCAATGTTGAGGTGAGCGGAATTTCATAAAAGACCCCTTGTCACCATTTTCTAATTGCTAGTATTCCAATAGTGCTCTGTAGTTAGTTTTTCCAAACAGCTTTAACAAAAACAAAAACAAAAAGTTGTGGTACCAACTCCTACGTATGTGGGAAATGCACTTTTGGCTTCATTTGAGACAGACTTTGGCCCCGCCTGGGTAGCAGGGTTGGCCTTTGCCCTTGGCGAGGCAGGCCCGGCCGGCGACATTTCAGGAGGCCGCTTGGCAGCCATTTTAGATCCTGCCCGCGCAGAGAGCTCCTGGCTGCCAAAAACTGCAGCCGCTCCGTGCCAAGACACTCTTGGCAGTGGAGATAAACTTTGTAGAGATACACAGTCCAGAAATATCTTATAATTACAAAGCACAGGGGGCAGAATGTTTTTACAATACAGCTGTGCTAATGTAAACATTTAATTTGGCAGCCTTCTCCACCCACTTTTCAATTAACCGGGTTTATGCAGATACTTTAGGTCTGTAATAAACTTTATTGCTACTTCTCTTAGAGTACAGTTTATGAAACACAGATTTGAGGGGCTTTTTTGAGGGGCTTTCCATCCATTTAGGAAAGCACATTGTGAATGTTATGTTGCCATGAAGGGGAAGGGTAGCTTTCTGTCTCAGAAAACACCGCAGGTCTGATTTAACTGAAACAATTGCTCTGGGAAAATAAATGTGGAGGCTGTCTTTGGCTTCTAAAGTATGCAAGGAGATATTAATAGAAAGAGGTAAAATCACTTACATAGCTTCAAAAAGACATTTGTGTTGGTGATCATTAAAAAAGATAAATGTCCCCTGCAATGCATGAGACTGTTTCAGAGATAAATTCCCAATAACAGTTCTTAGAGATATAATTATAATAATTGTGTGATCGCCATGATAATTATTCTTATGGTGCGAAAGAAATAATTTTCTATCTAAAGTAGCATTCCACTGTTCAGCTCACAAAGCTAGTCAATAGATCCTTTTCAGCTAACCTAAAAAATGGTAGAGATCATGGAGTTTTAAAGCTAAATTTGGTTTTAATTGACATTGTAAAAAGGAATTTTTGCCACAAGGAATGTGACATCACAATCCTTGATATCTCTTTGCATACATTTGTTTGCATGTTTCTCACATACATTAAAGAAAACCATATAAATGCAATACATGTGGATAGTTTTGTCAAAAGACAAAAAAAATTCAAATTATATTTCTATGTATTTCCATTTTAGGTACTGCTCTGGTTATGATTATTAAAAATTAGTTTTTGGGTTATTTTTTGATGATGGATTTTAGTAATAGAAAATCAGTTCTTAGGATGTTTTATCCCAGGACTCCTTTTGAGATCTTCATTTAGCCTGGCTGCATCAATATTCTATAATGGGATGTGACCACAAAGTTATGTGCAGTCTGAAATAGTATTTGACTCTTTGGCTCCCAAACTAGTCAATAGATCTCTTTCAGCTATCCTGAAAGATAGTAGAGGTCAGGAAATTTTAAGTCTGTGGCCTGATTATTTTATAGTCTCGTTATTTCATGCTGCTATAGCTGTTTTGCCATCATATCACTTTTACACATTCTGTTTATCACAACTCAACAACGCATTTGTAGCATGTGGATTTTATTCTCTCACATGTTTTAGTTGTCACCAACGAAAATTAAACAAAAAAGTTTGACTGCCCCACTACTAAATCTTTGTGTGTGTGTGTGTGTGAAAAGTGTCAGTGTTATTTTCAAAATGTAATAATTGTGGATGTTGCTTATTTGTAAATTTTAAACTGAGTCCATTTTACCTGTTAGCAAGTGAATGAAAGTCAACATAGTTCAGATTAAACTGTGAGCTGCATGAAGACAGGAGCAAGTCATATTTTGTTCACTGTTAGAGACTGAGTTGTAGGGATATTACTGGGAACACTATAGACATTCAGTCCTTTTTTATTTTAATAAACGAATGGATAAATGTTACAAGTACACATTGGAATCAGAATATTAAGTGTTAATTACCTGTATATTCTGGTTGCTCATTATGACTCTTTCATTTAGATTGTTTTGTCTTCCTTTTGGGAATTAATGCTCTTTGTCCCAATTTCTTCATGGATAATATATCCAAGATAACATGCTTTATGCACTTTAAATAAATTCCACAAATTATGCAACGTGAGTTGGGATACAGGAGGCCGCAATCTCAGAGGGAAGCAATATATAAACAACCGACCCTAACGCACTGTTGAAGTCCTATAGTAGAGGTATGAGCAAGGTGATGTGTGTTCTGAGGGGTAGTGTCTTTAGATGAGGCAATAAGGTCCAGGAAGAATGTAACAGAAGGCTTTGAGTGATGAATTAGGAGTTTGTCTAGCATCAAAGAAGGGATATTCTTAGAATAGAAACCATATAAGCAAAGGCATCGAGACTTGCGATTGCATGGCATAGTCTAGGAACTTTGAGAAGAATACTAGAGCTTAGGTGTTAGGAAGTTGGGCGTAGGTGTGAGAAGGGGTGAAATTTGTGTAAGAGATGAAGCTAGGCTGGGGCCAGATTATGGAGAGCCTTGAATGCTGTACTAATGAGGTTGTAGATTTTTCTAGGCAATAGGGAGCCATCAGATGTCTTAAGAAGTGTAGTGATGTGATTCCTGGTGGCTGTGCAGAGGATGGAGTCTGGTTATAGTATGAGGAATGAGTCATAATGGCCTGAGGAGGCTGAGGCTGATGTGAAGTAAGAACATGAAGGCTCAGTAAGGAATTTAGCAACTGTTGGGATGGAGATAGGGGAATGGGCATGAAAGATAAGAGTCTAGGCCAGCAACTGAACATGAGGCTTTAGGGAGATGGAGTTTCTAGAAAGAATGTTTTCAGTTTAGGAAACAGTAGTTGAGATTAGTAGTTGCCATTAGTTGAGATATAGATTGAGTGGGAGGGGGAGTGAGAGCTTGCAAAGGTTGTGTGCTAGCAACATCAGGAGGGACTTTGTGGTTAAAAGGAGAGGCTGGGTCTAGATATAGAGACACGAACTCCTCCAGAAATGGGTGCTATTTGTAAACATGGAACTGGTTGAGTTTGCTCAGGGGAACATACAAAGACAAGAAGGTGGGCTAGTTGGATGGGTCCTCTTAGGGCTCACCAACCTTTCAGGGTCCAACCGAAGAGATACCATCAAGATTGCAAAGAAGCCCCCAGAAAGGGAGACTTAGACCTAGAAAGAAGTGGTGCCCTAAAGGAAAAGGAAAGGAGAATTTTTTAAAAGTTAGGGATACTTAGCGTGAAAAGTCAATTAGGTGGAGTCTGGGGAAGTCGAGGCAAGCTATGTCTTAGAGAAATAGTAATTTTAGAGTTAAGGCACATGCCTAGATTTACTGGCCCTGAAAGCTACTTTTGGGCTTGAAGATTATTATTTTCTCATCTCAGATAGTGATGAGAGAGTATTTGAGTTTTGGTCATATGTTTTACTCCTCAGTGCAACTGTACTGAAGCAGATTGAATCATACTATGGTCCTGGGTTGCTTAAAGGATGAATATCCTATAGATTGTAAGAAACTTCTGACAGAACACAATGGATTATGTTTGTTTGTAACCTATCTCTTCTACCAATTCTGTTGAGGAAGTTTGCATTTTCTTCTCCATCAGATTTCACCATTGACTACTATATTTTAAGAAGCGGAAGCTAATTTGAAATTTTGGTGTGAGTTTTGGAGAAGGCAGGGACAATTTCACAGAAAATAAAAGGATATGTGCCCAACCACTGAGCACACCCCCTTAATTGCTCATACTAAGCCTTCAGACATTCCCTAGGGGGAAAATTGTGCTCCAAACCCCAGGTCCCTGGATTTACCCTGTTAGCAGCAGTATTGAGGAGCAATTTATTTGCACAATCCCCTCTGCTCCCTTTCTCCTTGTGTGAGTCCTCGTTTGAGAAGTAAAAGACTCAGAAAGTGGTGATATTATGCTAGTACATGCAGAATTACATTAGCAAATAGGATCGAGCCAATTAACATGTAAGTAAAAACAATAGCTGACTGGAAACTGGGTGCAGTTCTGCAGTCTCCTTGAGTGTCTTAAGGAGTTTTGTGAATGTTGTTTTAAAGGCATGGACTCTCCAAATGGACTGAAGTTCATACTCAGTATGCAGTGTTGACCTGGGAGTTTCCTTTGAATGAAAATAAGTGAACCAGTAGAAGGCGTATTGGTTAAAATAAAACGAACAAATATATACAGCTCTTTCAAAAAGCAAAATGTCTATAGACATAACGAGACTTTAGTACTTTGTTACTTTTTATTTTATTTTTTTAAATCTCTCCAGCCCTTACCAGCCTAAGCTGCTGCCTTACCACTTCCTTAAGGAAACACAAACAAGGGCAAATTAAGTTTCTGAAAGTAAAGGAGGATCGTGTTTAAGCAGATTAGGGTCTGGCATACCATTTAACTTTATCAGGCACTTAAAGCGAAGGATGTACACTGTAGCCGGCAGTGACTTGCCAATTAGCTGGGCTTTCCCCGCTGTTTCTGGTTTGGCAGAAACAAGGTGGTTCACCCTGCCGCACTACCGCCTGCCAAGGACACATGGCCAGCTCCCGGCTTCCTGTCTTCCTCTTTGTGTCCTGGCCTTGCCTTCCAGGGAGCTGCCAGGACACAATTGCCAAAAATCTTCCTTCGGAAAGGTCAAGTAACCTCAAGTCACCTATGCCAATATTTGTGTTTTCTTTTTAATCCTTCTGTGTTCGACTTGGAGAAAATTGTATAACTGGACATGCAGAGTGGGAACCTGGGGTCACTTTGGATCACTTGGATAAAGCAACAGAACCGAAAGAATCTCTTGGCCAGTCGGGGTATGATGTTTCTAGTAGAATTCTATTTAAAGCTCTGCGAAGTGTGATAGAGTTCAGAATGGTTCAGTGTGGATTTGGATTTAGTTGCTTTTTAGGATTCACTGTACACGTGTGATTTTTGGCCAAAGCTGGTGCATCACATGGCAGAGAGAGAAAGAAAAGTGGGGATTGGTTTTGGCTTAAAGACTGCATTTTTGTTTGTTTTTTTTTAGGACTCTGTAGTCACAGGCTAGTTTTTGCTTTCCAGTTTGGTGTCTGTGAGCATGCACCAGCAGCCAAGTGCCTTGTAGATGGGCTGAGAACAACCGGCAAGTTACCTGGGGTGCTTGCTGAGAGTGCTGCTTTCTTGGCTTCAGCATTGCTATGCAAATCACAGTCATTGCAGGTGAGGTCCAGGAATCTGAATTTTTAACAAGCATCTCAAATGATTCCATGCTCACTAAAATTTGTGGACTGTCACTGATTGCAAAATGAAAAAAGGCAAGTAGCATTTATTGTCATGATACAGCAAATTGTCCCATATCTCCCTCAATTGATCTTTTTTGGAGACCTATGCTTAATTTGAATCTTTAGATTGTATGCAAACCTCTACCATCAACAACACTTTTTAGAAGATTGAAATTAAAAAAAAAAAACTAGTACTACAAGAAACTTTATCCAAATAATTGTTCCTGATTTAAACCCTAAATTTTAGGATCTTTATGGGTTTTTCTCTATGACACATGGCATGCCAGATTAAATATGTTAAACAACTTTAGAAGGCTCCCTTCCTGTAACCTGCATCGTGTATGGTGCTTCTTGGAGATACACAGTGTGATGGGCCTAGTGGGATCTGTTATGAAAGGCAAATTCTATGTCTCTAATATTTCACAATGCAAAGCAATTGTATTCTTTGAAAAAATTCTGTTTGAGGAATATGGAACTCTTAAAGTGCCTAAAATTGAGCTACCTCCTAATTCTCATGGCTGTTAGTATTTAATAGTGGGGACAACATGTGTTCTGCCTGTAGAGTCAAGGAAAGTTCATCGTAGCCCCGATATTTCCTTTTGGCTTTTCATGCAAAATTGTCCATAGCACTTTCTTCCTAAACTCAGATTAATTTTCCTTTGTGACTCTTGTACCTTGAGATATGCTGTCTTTGTTGATGAGAACGGTATAGTTGAACCTTCTTTGTCATTGTTTTGTAGCATTCGTAGAGTGGGGCCCAGGTTAACTTTGTAATTTTACCATTTTTTTTTTCCTAAATTATTTCCAAAATTCGCTAAAAAACTGTAGCCTCCGGGACACCTTTGACTTTCTGACACGACTAACAAACACTACACTAATTCGGAACACATGTTCTGTCAAAGTTTACCTATAGCCTTGGGTTCCAAATTTGCAACATCAGCATCTTCCATTGAAAAGAAACGGCATATTTTTTCTTAAACTCCCTTTTGCCTCCCCTTGAACCATAGTCTTTTATAACAGTAATAAGGAAATGTGGTTATGGGTGTAATTGCTACAAGGCAATTGTACCCTAGAGGACTGGCAGAATTTTCTTTTCTATATCTGAGGCTGGGCTCCATCAAGAAGATCCATTTGCAAATAACTCAATTAGAATAATAACAACAATGTCTTTATTTTTATGGCAACTTTCCCCCTGTAGAGATCAAAGTGCGTTAGAGACATCCTATCAGATTCATTGTTCTAATACCCCAGTGGGCTGAAATAAAAAAGTTTTATTATAGCTTGTTTGAGATAGGAGAGTGAGGCAGAGAGAGGCTAAGTGACATCCCTGAGGTCACAGAGAAAGTCAGTAGGGGAACTGCAAGGAAAAAAAATCAAGATTTCCTGTTACTCTGCAAGTTATCAAGCTGTGTTCTATCCTGGCTATTGTGAAGGATAAGGATAAAGCACAGTCTTATTTAGGATTGCAAATAATGTAGGCGAAAGTGCTTTGAAAACTGGAAATGTGTTGCTATTCTTATCACCCAGTACAAAAATGGAAGGTAAGAAAGAGCCTTATTGTCAATATCTAGTTTTTCCAATATATGGGCTTTTACACATTCTTGATTGATGGGACCCAAACTACCAAGTCGTCTTGACCATTAAGAAGGACTTATAAAAAATTACACTTATGATTTTAAATTTAAAAGAATTCCATGAGACTGAAAACAAATTTTGCACTGAATAAGAAGCCAAAGATCAAAGTTTCTCTGATTAAGTAAACTGCCTAACAAAAATCTTATCGACATAATCTGATTCTTCTTTTTTTTTTTAAGGTTTTGCCTGTAGACTCCATAGTTCTGAGGGTAGATGTGATGAACCCAGGCCTTTTTTTTTTTTTTTTTTTCCCAGTGGGAATAGGAGAACTGGGAGTAAAATTGCTACTTATCTTCCAACTTGATTTCAAGGAGCCTTGGAGGACACGATCTCTGGGGAGCAGACACAATTAACTTGATGTCCTTAATTACTATTGTTTGCTTTGTGGTTAAAGGTGGTATATTTTTGTGTAGGACTTTTGGCTTCTTGAGTGTCCAGTGCTGATGTTGGGGAGGGTTGGGAGTGGCAGCATTCCCTCCCTTAAACAGGAATCCCCGTTGGCATACTAGGAACTGAAAAATGAGAAATGCCCCCAAGTTTATCAGACCTTGCCTTCTAATGGAAAAAAAATAAAAGGTCAGACAAAATATAAATGCATGGTTTTTTAAAGCTCTCTCTTTGGTTTTCAAAGTTCCAAAGTGATTTCATGTTTCTTCACTTTAACCAGGATCCTTTCCTGGGAGTCTCATGGGAGGAGTAATGGCCTTGAGACTTTATCTCATCATCACGGCACCTCTTGTGTCTTAAGGCTTAATGAATGTTAAGCTGAAAACTAATCCAGGAAAACAGGTGAACAGAAAATAAAGTTTAACCACTGTGAACATGTTTGTAAAGTAACATAGAAAGAAAACATTCATCGTTTTGGAGCACTATTAGTGCTGCGAATGGACTGAGAAGGCAGGAGCTGTTCTCCACCAGGTGATTGGACTATATCAGCTAATTTATTCCACTTTTGGAATTTTCTGCATGATATTAATAAGGAACTTCCAGTGGTTATTTTGTTATTATTACTTTATTTTTGCAAAGGAAAGCTTCAAAAGCATTTCCTTAAGCTCCCCTACCCACTTTTTCCCCAAATGCCCTCACTGGATTCATTTTCCCCCTTTTGTGTTGTCATTTTGGTTTTCATGGTGTGACATACATGTCCATAATGCCACAAAAGATTCCTGCTCAGTGAAAAGAACACTGAGTGGTGTTGTCATTTTAAAAACACACTGATCGCTCTGAATGGGAGTCTAACGTGAGGAGGAAGCTTTGGCTTTGGGAGCCCGATTGGGGTAACTGAACTTTTGTATTCAAGTTGGGTCTGGAACTCTGACTTCCCTGCTGTCATTTACATTGACATTGGGTAAACAAACCAAAATAAGTGAGAATGAAGCAGCAGCACAATAAAAGCCTTCTCATTTATAGTTTTGACTTTTCAAGCAAAAACCAGAAATTATCATTGTCTTTGAGATTATTTCTGTTTCATGCGCTTGCAAAATCACCTGGGCTTTCATCCCATCTTCAATTCAGTAAAGTATTCCTTAGACATAGACTTTGCTAAAAAAGGAAATGTTTTGTCAACAAGATGAAAGATGACAAGCGTCATTTCCCAAAGAGTATCACAGGAGGGAGAAGGGTTGTGCTCCTTTCAGGCAGTAACAGAGGTTTGCAGGGCAGTGAAGGAAGCTCTAATACCAAATCTTGCAGTCTTTGTTTGCTGGTTTCAGTTCTGCCTAGGTCAGGTGTACCGAAAGTCTTTCAACAGTTGGTCGATCCTATGAAGTAAATTAATGGTTTCAGTTCAATCCTTGGACAGAGAACCACACTGATTGGCGGTCTCTGGGACCCTCATTGGCGTTCTTAGCCAATGTGCCCAGACTTAAGCAGACCTGTGAGCATAAGGTTTTCTTCCAGGTCAGGTGCAGCACTTTGTGGAGAAGCCTAGGGAATAGCATAGTACTGTGATTTAACCTTTCTACAAAAGAGAGAGAGAAGGTGTAGTGGGAGAGAGGGACAGAGTGTACACATATTCTGGGTTGAGGTGGTACTTGTGATATTAAAAAAAAAATTTGCTTATAAGCTATTTCAGTGTTATTTTGTTCCACTTATACGTGCTGTGACATTTGTAAGTAAAAGGAGATTTTGTGTTAATTGGATCCAACCAGATCTTCCCATACGTTTTCTGAAGGTGGAAGTTAGTTCTCTTTGCTCTATTAGGCCATTTTTAGGAAGGTGCCTCTTTAAACCTATTTCTGAATCGATTATATCTGTCATAATTTTGATTATCTGCTTAGTATAATGTAAACAATTCAATCTCTTTTGTTTTATCTTGGCTTTAACTGAGTTATCTATTCCTATGGCGTGGTTTTAAATCACAGCATACGCATAGAGTACATTGGAAGAACAGGAACAATTTTGTATTTCTTCTTTTTGTCTTTTTTTCACTATAACTTGTAATGACAACTTAAGTTTCAAATGATATGTGTGTAATAAAAAACCTGGTTAAAATTTAGAGTCACTTTCCTATGTGACATTAGGCTCTCTGTACTCCCCTTCTCCCCGAGTTACCAGAGAAAGTCAAGGGCTGTTTCTGCCTCACGATCTCAGCATTTTCCCTATGGTTTTTAATGTCTGTGCAATATGTCTACTGTCATATTATGGAGGTTGTCTCTTCTCATCCCCATCACATTATAATTTTCTCATTGGGGAAAATAAATGGAGTGGGAAAACACAAAAAGTGGACGTTATTTCCAGACTTACTTTGTGACTGTTGCCTACTTAGACTAACCAATTTTATTTTTTCAATAAATACTTTATTGAATTAAATGTATAAACTTGTCCTCATGTGATACAGATTGACTAAGACAGATTTCAGGCTCAAGTTTAAAAAAAAATCAGTGATTTTGAGTTCATACAATCTCCATATGATGTTTGGTGGTGATGATCACAAACTAGGATAATAATGTTTTAAAAAGAGACATAAAAATAAATCTTTGGGGGAAGGGTTCAGATGATTGAGAGAAAGGATATACAGGGACATGGCAGTCTAGTGCAGTATCGACAGCTGAGTGTGCACACTAAACGCCAGTGTCATCCTGTTAAAGTTCTGTCTGAAAAAGTTGGCAACGTGTGAATTGATGCTCTCTGTTTTGCCGTTATGTCACTTCCCTCTAGTGGGGCTGTTATCTAGCACACTTTGAAACATCAAGTGTATCAGTACTGTTTGCATTTGTGATTGTAAAGTTTGGGTACTGTGAGTTCATATACTTCCCTATGCACATAATTATAAATATCTTTATCTCCTGTTTAGAGAGTGTTTTAGTAAAGCATTCTAGATTATACCATTCTGACAGAAGAAAAGACTTCTATCTATTCTATTTTATGATTTTTGTTATGTGAAAATGCTGGATGTCAAGTGAGGTCTTGTGAACTATTTCCTAGAGGAAACAGTAATGTTGAAACTATTTCTCTTTCCTGGTATGTGTTGTTCTGATGTTAATGTATGTTGGTCCATATTTAAAACAACCTTTTAATTATCTCCACATGAGACCATTAGCTATTCAGACAATTTATAAGCTTTTCAAAATTCTTTGTGTCATGAGATATAGGTAAATGTATGTATAGTGTTCCATAAAAACAATCAAACTCATAATTGCTCCAGTCAAGGAGCCTATAACCATGTTTATAGGAAAAACACATGCATAGAAAAAACTCAGTATGTGCAACTTGTTAAAAGTTGGATAGAGAGATTAACTATGAAATGATAAAAAGAAAAAATAATAAATCTGAATGAGTGGTGAGATTGTCAGAACATCTCCTGGAAGAAATATATTTAGAGCATGGCATTGAAAATCTAATTTAAAAAAAACTTGATTATCTTTCTGTATCAATATCATGCATTACAAAAGCTTTAAAAGCTTTGGGATATAGGATTTCATACTTAGCTCTGAATGGTGGCAGTGCTTTCTCACCTTTTAAAATGAGAATCATAACAAATACTGGAAACATTAATATTCCAAAAGGTATTATATTTAATATGTGTAATACTGTTTATTACATGGCATTTATTTTAGAGTGATAAATAGGCCAAGCTTGAAAAAACACATATATCTATCATAGTCTAGAAAAATAGAATTCCTACCAGATAGTCCAATAGAAGGAATTTTGTAGGAGGGACCAGTTACAATGATGTTAGAACAGCTGAAAAGCCAAATGGCCAGTGAGGTTACCCAGACATTAGCAACCACAGGAATCTACTACCACAAGTAGGACTGGAGTGTACAGGGAAAGATGGTGTTACTAGAGTCCTTGAGCTGGATTTGCTTGACAGGAGGGGGATCACAGTGGGAGAAATCTGTCCGGTGGAAGCTAGAATCACAAACAGAGAATTGGCCACCATTTGGAGACACCTATGGAAGTGCAGAGGAGGGAGGAAATACTTTCCATCTTCCTTGCTTCCCACCCTTCAAATTCTCAAACTCCCACCATTGCCTCCCATTGGTTGAACCTAGCCTGAAGTCAGTTGTTAACAGAGTTGAGAAAGGCAGTTTGTAAGAACAAAGTGAGTGATGGATCTGAGGACAAGTTACCACTACAAGACATTTCTAGTTTGGAATATGGGGTGGAGTGATGGAATTCAGGTAAGATTCAAAGCAGTAATTTGGGGCAGGCGAATTAAGTTCGCATCATGTCATCCAAAGCCTTATCACATCAGTTTTTCTTACTGGCATTGAGTTACTAACTTTTTTATCTTATCTGAAATTTTAATTTGTGACTTTTTTTTTTATCATAGCATTACTGTTAGACGCTTTTGAAAATTCTCCGTGAATGATCTTGTTGGTTTATTTTCAAATTTTTACATGCTTTAAATGTCAAGAAGAATTTGATCTCTAGTTAGAACCAATCTTTAATACCCAAAACAACAGGCAAGGGCTCAAATTGTTCCTATGGCAATTAACTCTGACAAAGAATTGTAGAGGATCTTTCCCTCCCCTTTTCCATCTTTTGGAGGTACCAAGAATGGACAAGGAAAAGCTTAACTGCTCTTGTAATGAAGCACTGTCTACAACTTGGAAATAATGATGGGCTCTTTGTTGTTTTGTGATTTTGTTGGAGGTCGGTTGGATATGTGGTATAGTTTGTTTTTTGGTTGGAAGGCAATCAAAATGGCAGTATAATAATCAATTTGGAAAATTGAACATTAGCCATATATAATCTTATGTGCAATGAAAATAATCTTTTATGAGCATGGGAGATGAGTCTGCAGTAGAAAGCTTGAAGTTTGCGTTAAGATTTTGTCACATCTGGAAGGCATTGATATATACTATTACATAGGTTTGATACCATTCAAGGCTAAGGCATATGGATGGGACATTATGCAGAAACTGTTCTTTTTCATACTCTTTGGACTAAGCTTAGAGATTCTTGAATCATAAGGAGTCGATTTGAATCTCTATTAAAGTAAAAATGAGTAACATGACAAAATGGGAGGAATTTTGAGCACCTGGTACAGAGCTCTGCACCACTGTACTCTTGGTTCCCTTCTTTAAATTGGATGTAGCAAGTAGACATGCCTCCCATCATTTTTTTTCTCATTTCTCAAATAACCATAGTAATGAGCAGTAGATTCCAGAAAAGGGTTTCCATAAGAGATTCTAAATTATTCTTGGTTAGAATTATCTGTATTTCAAAACTTTTTGTTAAAATGACTATTTGAAAGAATATTTACCCCTATAATTATAATAAATCTTCATGTTCTGTCAGGTTGTTAGCTTTTCGAAGTTCTTTTAAACACCTTATTCCTTTTATTACAGTACTCTTGAACTTCCCTTAAAAAAAAGAAGGAAAAATCATGTTAGTTAGCTATTTTTTGTTTTTCTTTTATCAATATAATTGAGTTACTTTCTTCTCATGCATAGTTTTAATTTGCAAGAGGAAGTTGCTATCTCCTTGTTTGTTTCCTCATTTTATCCCTTTTCAAATATGTTAGTTCAATGATGTATTATTCAAATAGTTTTATTCCTGGTAAATTAGCTTTTGCCCTGAAAACATGGGGACAGAAGTTCTTTGAACCACTTATCAAGGAACTGTTAGGACATTTAATACCATTATCTGCCACATCAGCAAGCTTCCTGTTTCATTAAATGACTTCTCTGATTTTGTTCCTCCAGTATTATGATAACGTTATTTTATAAACGAAACAGTAATGAATGTCCAACATTCAAATCTACTTTACCTTAGTAGAAAGCATGCCTAGGTATCATCTTACTGTATTATTCAGTTAATTGTTTTACACCTTTGGATGAAATATATACATTTATTTTTATATGAATATATAAAATCCTGCATCACAGACTTAAGAGTTTAATACTAAAGCAAGGATGGTTATATCACAGACTTAAGATAATTTAATAATAAAGCAAGGAGTGGTTATTAATCCTATCAACTGATATAGGATGTTAACAAAACCATTTAATTTCTTTTCTCTAAGCTCATATAGTGATTTAAATGTAAACATTTTATGATTTGTCAAAGTATCTTTTCAGCCAACATAATAGAGAAATCTGTATTCAAGTGAAAAAATTTCTTTGTAGGAACACATGGCTTTGATAAAATGAGCACTGAAAAAATAAGAATATGACTTTTTGGTCATTGACTGAATCAGCTGCTACGTTTGTATTTGCGGAGAGGTTTCAGACACTTAAAAATTAGAGTATGTGTAGAAAACAACCAAACAACTGAAAGTTATGCTTGGCATTACTGGCAATTTGTTTATAACTTAAGGAAGTTGAACACTGTTTTAAATACTACCAGCCATCATCTTGTTCACTGTGAGCTAGTGGTTGTTCATTCAAAAGATACTGGTGGAGCATCTACTATGTCAGGAATTATGCTACAGAGTGAATAAGATTAACATGTATCTTGACACATGGATTTTAAAAAATCTTAACAGGAGAATTGGACCCTAACCCAGTTCTTTAATTACCTGTGTTATCAGTATTTGCAAGGGACAGTGCAGAGTGGAAGTAGAGGTGGACTAACTAGATGGGGATATGGGATTTTTCTTTTTAGGAAGGAGGGGGAGTAGTAGTAATTAAACCTTAAAGTGTATTTTTAAAAAATGTCATAGCTTTTCTCCACAAATATTTGTGCATATTTTCACTGTTATGTGAAGTTATTTTTTCCCCTTGTATTTCTAATTCCTTTGGGAATTTCTAAGACTGAACTGTTACCTTTTTCTTATCCAGTTTTAAGTGATTGGGCAAGATGAAAACTGATTCAGGCATGAACTGGTTTGCTTAGAGTCAAAGTACACTTGGTTGGCAGATACTGAATAGAACCCAGGAGTTCTGACTCTCCATATAGTTTGGGGAGAACATGTCCTGCTCCCTGAGAAGAAAGATTTCCAGTGAACTATTAGAAAGTCTCATGTCTGGTTTAAACCTAGATATATATAATATTACATTAAGTTTTTGGGAAAATGCATGAAACAACATAGCACAGAAGGACCATGTGTCCACAGGAGAGTGGTATGTGTAGGATTTAGAATAATGCATGAAGATCCCAGGTCAAAACAAAGCAGATATGTAAGTCATTATGCTAGGCAGTGTAGTAAATGCTGTCCAGGAGTTTGGAGGTAAAACAGCATTTATTTTCCCATGTTTTCCGTTTAAGAGAAAAATTAAAACTAATAGGATCATAAACATTGCATTTGGTTCATGTTGAAATTCTGCATTGATTTTTCAATTTGCCTCCATGATTATGTTCTTGAGTCTGATGACATTCTGGTTTTCATTTCCAGATTCATATTTCACCAACATTTTCTTTGCACTACATACCTTGCTATAAAATGCACGTTTCTTGGTTTCCAAGAAAAAAATGTATATTACATAGTATAGCTGAAATCCAAAATTTCTCCCAGATGGAAAAGACAGAACACTCATCTCATCTTTTCCTACTAGATCTGGCCGGGTTTTGGAAAGGACTTTATTATTTTCATGTGGCAAACTGCATTGGCAAATTGTTCCTTAAAGTACGCAGTGGCGTGTTCATCTAATATTATGAGATATGGGCAGTATTTATGAAAGATTATAAATCTTACAACTCTCTTCAGAAACTTAAAATACAGCTGGAAATGTTTTGCTTCCAACAAACATGCAATCTTCATAAAATTGGAAAAGAAATGTTTTGAATAAATAATGTTTTAGTTTATTTCTCTCTAGTGCAAGAACTATTTCTTTTAGTCAAAATCATGCCATAAAACTCCTCCCTCCTCTACATTAACACCCTTGCCTCTGTATTTATATTATGCTGGTGCATTTAATTTTTTTTTTTTTTTTTCTTAAGTATGCCAGATTGCTTTGCCTTGTTTTTAAAGATAGAAAACTGGATTTGCTCCCAGGGACTCTTTCCCTAACTCGACCAGTTTAAGAACGAAGCAAAGATTGAGTCAGTTAATTAATTTAAATGAGATTACAAATCAAAAACATATTATGCAATCTTGATTTAATTACCACATTTTATTTACTTAATTGAAAACACACTGTAGAAAGTTAACAATGGTGACAATGACCAGTACGGTGTTTTTGCATTCTATAGGTTAAAGACTTCGAAAGCAAGAGGTGTAGGTGATCCTGGTTGTGACCTTTGGTTCATTCAATCCCTGGATCAGTGGAGAGTCAATGAACTTAATCTTAGGGCAGAAAGGTCAGATACGATTATCCTAGCTTCCCTTTGTAGGGGGTAGGGGGTGTTGGTACTAGTTAATGAAGTACTACAACCCTCTGGTCAGAGATGTTGGCAGGTTTAACACTTTTCATGCAGGGCTATGCGTGTTTATACTGGTCAGTAGTCCCCTGTGGTAGGCAGGTTTGGTTTGATTTGCTGTCATATACATATATAATCTTTTTCCCTTATATTTCAGTGCTCTATGTTTTTCGGTTTATTTCCTGTGGACAAATTTTAGTCTTGGGCTCAAACAAATTCTTCTTTTAATCCTTGGGATGGATCCTTTGAGCCTAATCTCCCTCTTAAGCAAAAAAGTGGCTCTTTAAAAGAAACTTTAATATTAATAATAGAACTAGCAATATGTATAGAGAAAAGAAATAGGATATATTACCTATCTACTTTCTTGCTCTATATTTTTCTTCAGTTAATTAAATTACTTTATCTATAAGGATCCTCAACGTAGCAATCTCTTTTAAAATAACACATTTTGCTAAATCAAGCATACATTTAAAAATTAATGTTAACCAACAGAAAGGAGGATCTGAAGCTATAGGCGTTCACA
Source organism: Lepilemur ruficaudatus (assembly GCA_963574885.1). Classification (NCBI taxonomy): domain Eukaryota; kingdom Metazoa; phylum Chordata; class Mammalia; order Primates; family Lepilemuridae; genus Lepilemur; species Lepilemur ruficaudatus. The sequence continues at coordinate 29,068 of CAUYRT010105963.1, read as the reverse complement.
TTCGAAATAGTATAGATTAAAGGCATGATTTCAAATATGTGGGAAGCCACATCTCCCAGATATTATTTTGGTACTGCCGAAAGTATTCAGAGAGGTTTGATTTCTCTTCTTGCTCAGAACTGCATTTAGGAGAAGAGGTACAGAGTCAACAAAAACATGTCAAGGACTCCATTTAAGAAAGTGATAGAGTTAGCATTTCCCATGTATAGCTTGTTAACCAAGTTTTGCAATGAAGTGAAGTCCAAATAATATAATGTCCTATTGAGAAGACACAGAGCAACAGAAATAGAGAAACAGAGCAGAGAGGGAGACAGGGAGATAAGGACATCCTCCCCTCCCCCAGAGAGAGAGAGAGAGAGAGAGAGAGAGAGAGAGAGACCATTTTCCCATTTACATGCTTATGAGAAGCAAGGAAAGCACTTACTTAGTTTTCCCATGTTCTTTTATTGTGTTATTTTAATAAACATTTAATAGAAAAGAAAATACTATAAAACTATAGTTTTGTGTCCCCCTAGTTGATGAAATGATTGTCTATTAAAGCTGAAGCTTTATAGTGTTTTAACTGTACTGGAGGTAAAACTGGCAAATTATGTAATAGAATTCGTAATTATGTAAATCTAACTTGCTGTAAATCCCAGGGAAATCAGTCATAGTAGACAGTGAACTGCCAAGAGTGAGACACAACACTTTGGGCAGAGAGAGGAGAAGACACAGAGGGAGGTTTTTGCCCAAAGGGAATAGTTTTCTCCCCCTCATCTTTATAAAAAATGCACACGTTTGTCTTACCTTTTTGTTTCCCGGTATAAAATACGTGAATTTGTATCCCTTCCTTAAAGTTTTGTTTCTTACATCTTATATCGTGTTTCTCTTTCTTAAGTGATTCTTTATGGCATGCTGTATACTTAATTTGTAAAAATACACTATTTTAGTCTATTGGTAAAATAATGTTTTGCAGAGAAAGAAAGAGACTGTTCTAAGCCTTTAAAAAAAATCTCATGGTATTCTTTAGTTGACAATGGGCTATTTCTTCACCTGCTTAAGGCAAAGGAATATGACAAAGGGGCCCTTTATCACATGATGACTAATTTTAGTTCTAGCAAGAGGCTATCTGTAGGTTAACAGGTTACAGTGTGGGTTTCATTTACTTCTCTGATATCCCTTGATATAAAAGCTATATTGTTATAGAAACATAGAATTTTAAAGCCAGAGGGACCTAACAATTTACCTCGTTCAATCCCTTCTTTGCACCAAAATGACCATGAATTAAAATCATGCTTCTCAAATTTGCCTTTTCTGATTCTCAAGTCATGGTGTCAGAGAATAAAATGACTTCCTGGAAAAAGTTTCATTTAGGAGTAGAAAGACAGTTTATATATGAAGGTCATTAAAAGCTCCTTGGCCCCCTATTTGCAAACCAGGGACCTGCTTCCTGGACCCCCCCCCAAACATCTCTTCCTTTTGTAGGAGAGAACCCACAAAATTAATTTCTGACTCAAAATGTTAATTAGTTTCTCCTATATCCCATTGCCAAATACTCCTTTAGGAGTAGGGAAGCAGAATTGAGCCTTACGTTAGACTGGTCAACGCAGCCCTGGGAATTGTGCATCTGTCCCCTCTCCTTGCCACACTCGTTTTATCTGTTTGACTTCTAATGTGTGTTTTTGCACAGAGCGGCATGCCTAGCCTTTCTTCTTTGTGCACTTTTGTAGTTTATAAACCAATTGTTTCCTGGTCATTTGACTTAACTGACTGTGCCAGGCAGTATCCCAAAGATTAGGGCTGTGAGGCTAAATAGGTCAGCGTAACTCCTGTCATATTGTTCAGAATCTAAAAGGGATGACCTCAATATGGAGGAGTTTCGGGGAGAAAAAGGAGGGAACATCATGTGCAAAGATTTGGAGGCATCAGATGTAGGTGACACTCGAGGAGCCAAAAAACTAAGTCTGACCCAAGTGTTGGCAGGGGCCAGATCAAGGTGCCTTGAATGGCATATTAAAACAATTCGGATATTTTTCTGCAATATTTAGAATACATGTGAGGGTGTTAGCAGGTATTTAGCTTAATCAGTTTTGGGTTTTATAACTATCACTTTGGTAGCAGAGTGAAATATGAACTAGCAAGATGGGAAATCAGGTCATTTTTCAAGACCTTGTTCCTAAGTTTATCTCCTTCTGATATATCTTTTATGACATGGTCTTGCCCACCTTCCTAGGAAGAATCTATTGTTCCTTCTTGCTGTGTTCTCATTTATAGCACCTATCACAGTGTATTTTTTTTATTTATATATTTCTGTCTCTTTGGGCAGCCTCTGAGCTTCTAGACAGCATAGAATGTATATTCTTTTTTTAAACATTATTTTAAAGGTCAAGTATTCTAATAAATTAAATGGAAATTTAATAAGCATTATGGAACCCCTACTATAAATATTACCAAGCAAATATTACCCCAAGTAATACCCCAAATATTACCAAGCAATTGGAATATAGAAGGTGCTCATAAATCTTATTGATTTGCATTTAATTGATGTTTACGTTATTGATCTTAAAAAATCTTTTGCAGTTTTGATGATCCATCCACCTCTTATAGTTGCAGTTTATTCACTCCAGTAGGTTAGTCCTTAGTAACAAACATTTTACAGGCCATTATTTATGTATCATCATATATATTTAACACATTTTTATAGGATTTCCTACCAGATTTTCCATAAAACATCAGAATTGCCTTTATTTAGTGGAGAGAATCCAAACTAAATTTTATTTAGAATTAGCCTCTCTTTACAGCATCTATTAGTGTATAGAGTTCAATGATAATAATAATTATTTCCAATTTAGGTACAGAGAATAGATAAAAGCTTTTTAAAATTCTGAAGAAAGTTTTGAATGTGTCATTAAATGGTGGGAATGGGGAGAAAGGGTAGGGGAAGGTAAAGTTCCGAGAAGCATATAATCTACTGAAAAATCATTGGACTTTGCATGATTTAGGATTGCATCATAACCACTCAAGAAGCAGTGTGTCTGGATAGGTGGCCCATGGAGAGAATATACATTTTAATTGTTGCCACGTGACTTTGGGCAAGCCATCTAGATCACTTAAGTATCCCAGGATCTTCCATAAAATTTAGTCATTAGGGAAACTGGGTCATGCCTTAGGTAAATTTCAGATATTAGAAGGGCCATAAAAGATTGACTGCTTTAAAAAAAAAAAAGTAGGTGAAAGGATTGAAGAAAAGTTGGTGAGGGTGATGTAGGGGTGTGAACCTTTTCTTATTTCTGGAGAATCGTTAACCTGGGGGAGTTTAAAAAGTAGTAATTTATCAATATAATAGAAATAGCTTCCTTGTCATTTTTCTTAGAATAAGTATGTGTTTAATTCACACTTAAAATGGAGAATATGAAATTTTCATAAATGTGTAGTACGAAATCTATTTCAGTTCAACATTATGTCTAGTCAAGTCAGAAAGAGACAAACACAGAAATGTAGAAAGTATTGATTGAGACCAAGGAAGAGAAAATGAAAAGTGGAGAGAGTGAGGGAGGACTGGTTTGGGTTGGCTGCCTTCAACACCCATTCCCCTCTCTTTTTCTCCACCACATCAAAATCTTGCCAGACTCAAGACCGAGTGAGCGCGGCAGCTCACAACCCTTGGTCTGACTAGCCTTGTTCCTCAGAGACTTCAGCCTTCTGGAAGGTAATTTTCACTGCTGGCTGGTATTTACTGCCTTTTGAGCATGACAGTTCCTTAGAGCCTTAAAGCAGCAGTGCACTTCTCCCTTTTGGGGGGCTCGGGACTGAAGCCTTTACATAGGATTTCTCAGGTAGGCACACACTCCTCCATGTTCAATCGATCCACCAAAGAAATTTTTAGACACTTGCAATGGAATAGTCAAAATTTAGTCATGCCCCTTTTCTCCCTTTCTTTCTAAGAGTTAGTCCGTTAAAAATATTAATCATTTTTGAATGTGGCTCTATGCTTAATAATATCTTTCATTTATTGATCGTGTAGAATGTGTCTGACCCAGTGCTTTTGATGCTCAATATGGTTAATCTTTGCAACAATTCTGCAAGGTGTGTAGTATTGTATCAGTTTTCAAGATCAAGACATCAAGGCTCTAAGAGTTAAGTAATTTTGCACAAGATCGCACCACTAGTAAGTACACACACACACACACACACACACAGAATAAGGGAGGGTTGGGGGGGGAGAGAGAGAGAGAGAGAGAGAGAGAGAGAGAGAGAGAGAGAGAGAATGAACTTGAGCAAAGTGATGGAAGTGGTTAAATAAAACCTTTGGGTATAGAGTAATTTGACCTAGGTGGTGAATTGGAAGGGTTTTAGATGTGGTCTAAATAATTCCTTCTCTGAAGTTAACCACAATAACAGTTCATTTTTGGTTTCTCTGCCAACTGCGACTCCCTGGTTACTTCCTTTTCCAGCAGTTGGAATTAAGTGACTGATATAAGGTGACATAAGACTTAAGAGTAGATTATAGTGTTAGAATTTTCAGTCTGAAAAGTAAATGTTCTGTTGCTTGCCTGTTGAGAAGGCCATCTTCTGTGTTTTGGGGACATAGTATATAGTATGCACTGTTTTACTTCATGAGAGGGCACAGGCTTTGGAGTATGCCCAAACCTGTCATGTGCCAGAAAATACCAGATCATTTTAGAAAGTAGAATTGTTACAGAAAGCAAATGTGTGACTCAACATTAGGGTCTACTGCAGCTTTCCCTCAAATGCTTGCGGTTTTTTGTTTTTTTGTTTTTTTTTTTAGTAAGTATATTTTTTCAATTAAAGAAGTTGGTCTGCAATGGGAAGAAAAAGTAATTTGCAGCAAGAAAGAATAGAGCTTCCCAAGTGTGATGTTGTGGTAACCGCGATGCCTTTGTTCTAACTGAATACCTGCTGAGGAATAGACGAGACCTTCATTCTTGACTCTACTGGACACACATTTTAGCAACAGATGGTGGGAAAGAGTTTTGTGATGCCATTTTGAAGTTGATATAACTACACATGCTAAGGATCACATGTAGAGTCTACAACTCCTGAAATGAAGCCCCTGCTGCAACTGATGACAAGTTTAACTTACCTCCTGTTGTGTTATCATGAAAGTAGAGGTAGCAACCTTGAGGGATGCGTGGCTAGACCTTCATAAATGTGAGGTAGCTTTAGAGAGAAAATAAAATATAGGGAGGCTCTGGCCAGTGGGTGTGTTATACATAAATAAGAACCCCTCAAACTGTTAGCATCCCTTGATAAATTAAACTGGAATGTAGTGTCAATACTGAGAGACATTTGTCAGAGGAACTCAAGGCAGAAATAGCTGAGGCTGTACCAAAATAATATAATTTATCATTTTTTATGTAACTGAAAAACGGCCAATATTGTATCATCTTTCATAAGAATGTATAAAAGAAAGATTGATCTCCTGAGTTATAAGTCACTGAGTTTAGCCTCAATTTCAGAAAAAGTGATAGAGGAATTCATGGGCAATGAGAGAGAAGATCTTTAGAGAGTACTCAGCTCTCTGACTATCTGCAGGAGACTCTAACCAGAACCCAGACGGCAAGAGTGTTCCTTTCCAGTTTCGTTACTTCCACTTTGGGAAAATGGGCAAAACATGGAGGAAAATGTGGGAATCACTGAATATGTTTGCTAACATTTCGTGAAGTCTGTTCTAGAGCAAAAACAAAAAGACAAGGAAAAATGGGATGAAGGGGTAAAATTCTGATCTCAGCATTAAATCTAAGCTAGCAGGCATGAGGCAAAGGGCAGAAGATACATAATCAGGTTTTATACAAGAAGAATCCAGCAGGATGTTCTTGCATTTAACAGTAGAAGCAGCAATTTCAGTGTGTTAGTCACTTACCTGGAAGAACAGAATAACCCTGATGAGAAAACCAGCACGTGGTTTTTCTGCTTAGCCTAGACTCAATCCTTTTCTTGGCTCAAGTATAATGGTAAAGTTTCGGGGAAGAGACTTATTAGTGTAAGGCAGTCTATGACAGAGCCTTCATCTGTGCCCCACCTATCAAATTTTGTTGAAATTCACTATCAAGTTCAAAATTGCCTTTTCAAGGCAAGCAAAGAGGCTGCAGAATCTGAGCCATCCATTCCTCGGGCATTTACTGCAAGCCCAGGGCATTCGCAGCCACAAACGGCTCACTGAGGAAGACACAAAAGAAGTAGACAGAATCTCTGCCTCTGCTTAGGAGCATACAATTTAGTTGGGGAGACAAAACTTAAATGCTCGAACCAATAAAAGAAGATTACAAAGCAACTTGCAAGTAAGTGTATAATAATATGGGGCAAATGACACAGATAAATGCAGAGGGGACATGGAGGAAGGAGGAGTGAGCAAAACACAACAGCGTCGGATTAGTCAGGAAAGGCATGTCGCCTAACAAATTGTCTGTCCTCCATGTTCCTTTCTGTAGTATCAGTGAGGAAGAATGTGGGGTAGGAAATTCAGAGGTAATATATCGATCTCTTCTTCCTTATCTGAAAAGTCTGCGCATCTATCACAGATGGAAATTAAATTGATCCAACAATTTGCTCTCCACAAAGCCATGTTGGTTTCTACCTAGTAATTTATGCTTTTCTGGGTGTTTGCAAATCGATTGCTATTATGGGATGCAGACAGATCTGGGCCTGGATCCAGTAGGTTGGGGGATTATTGGAGTGGATGTGTGTACTTGTGTGTGAAATCCTAGAAAAGCGGACTCTCGTTTCGGTGTATTTTACTCATTGAATAAAAACATATTTTGGGGTTTTTTTTTTAAGCACGGTTAATTACATTCAGATTGCATTTTTAAGGGAATATATATGCTTTATTTCATATTGCTGCTGACAAGCCTTGATATTTGCCTCACCTTCAAACCATTTGCAGTGGCTTTGTAGTCCGATCTTTGTTTCAAAAAAGCCTTGCTATACCCCAAGAATATTATAGATCAATTTTTTGTTTTTCCTTTTGACATAGAAACATGTATAGACATTCATCTAGTTTGATGAATAAAATGTTGATATCAAAAGGCTTGGGAAAGTATACTTTGTTTAAGCACTCAACTTCATTGTTGTACCTTAAAAATTTGTTTTAAAAGTCCTTCTGAGGATTGTGAAATTCTTTCAAAACAAATTAAAAAGAAAACATTTTCTGTGATTTCTTTACAGATTCTGGACAATCAGGAAGTCCAAGCCACAATGATCCTGCCAAGAATCCTCCAGGTAAATATGTGTTCCAGGACGTTTGCAATCTGACATTGTTGGAGAACAAAGGTACCACTGTATAGATAAACACCCCATAATTGGTCAGCTGCCTGCTGTTTTGTTCTGGCAGGCAGGTATGATCGGGACAAGATGTGATTGTGCTTAGTCCCTTCACAGTGGCAAATACTTCTATATTGACATCATCAGTATTTACCTAATCATCAATGTTTTAATTTTTGTTGGTGTTTCTTTCAAAATGAGTATGTATATATTTTAGTTGTTTATCTTTTAGGTGCTAAAAGCCACTGGTATTTGAAAAGCTAATAACCTTTTAATCTTTCTTTTAAAACTCACAAGAAAAAGTAAAAACTTCCGTACTGTTATTATAGTTTATCAACTCTCACTCCTTTAAAAGGAGGGTAGTGGTAGTGGTTGGTTGTGTTTTCACTGAAGGATTTGTGCAAGAGTTTTTGTTCCATAAGACTTTTATTGGATACCCAAAATCAGGAAATAATGAAAGTAAGACTTTTTCTATAGTACAAGGTATGCCAAATACCCTCTTTATTTTCAGAAGTTGTTCCAGATCTGAAAATGGGCTTTTATAACTTGGCTGTCTTCGTAGTTTCGTTGCTCCAAAATCTGAGCAAAAGCGTTTTGCTTTTGATTTAAGAGCAGTGTTTTTTTCTCATGAGATAGAACTAACACAGGGAGTTTTTCATTATTATAAGAATGTTAATTATATCTGTGACTTTGCTTAAAGAATGCTCTAAGAATAAACTAACAAAAACAAAACAGACAAAAAAACAAACCAGCCACGTATGCCCTCCACCTCCCCAAATAATCTCATCTGTCTTTTCATTGAAAATAAACCAAAAAGTTTCTTTAAAGAATAAAAATTACTTCAGGTAGATTTTGTTTTAGGTCCTCCATTGTTTGAGCTTCCTTTTCCTAGTGCTTAACTAATGTGAGGTTGAAATACCCGACAAACCTCTAAATTGCAAGAAAGTATATCAAACCAATTTTGTCTTAAAATGATATTAGAAAGATACAGCAGTACATAGACAAGTAAAAATGCAAAGTCCAAACAGAATATATTTTTCTTTCCAAGTCTTGCCTATATTTTGTTTTTTTTTACCTTAGAATATTTATCTTTTTCCGAGTATATATTAATTTATTCTGTAGTGTACAAAATCATATTGTTTGCCAAAAGTAGTATATACTTTAAAGATACAAAGTTCTAGTTAAAGACAGATTTTAAAATGTATGCGAAGTTGATTTTTAAAAATTTCCTTCATAAATCATTTTATATTACTACAAATTGAGAGCAAACCATACAAGAGGAACAATAATTATATTTATTTATTTTTTCATGTGGGTGAGAGATTAAAATTTTTTCGGTTATCTTTCCAAAAAGACAAACTATTCAGTGCATAATAAATTTTGTGAGAAATTTTCTGAAGTTGAGAAAATGTTATTCATTCATAGTGTCTTTTAGCTTTATAAAGATTTCTCCTTTTTATTTGACTAATATTTTCTCTGGGTAGCATGATAGCTAGATGTATCAAATGTATTCAAACATTTTTTAAAAGCCTCCTTGCTCTTCTTACAAAGAATTGGGGGGGGGGACCTTTGTAGAAAGAGTTGATAAGTGTTATGTCAGACTAAACAAAGGATATGTTCTTTGAATGGCTACTTGATTTGAAATTAATAAAGCAGTTATTGTTTGAAATGCATTTCTGAACATGTACAGGAGTTATGCTCACCTAAGACTGTTCTCTCCTTGAGCTGAACAAATAATCTTTGTTTAGCTATGTAATGTCAGAATTCAATTTTTCAATATTTGTCAAGAAACTTGGTTAAATTTTTCTTTTGCTGCATTCAATGTAGCATCTCTTAATTTTTCTATTTGCATGTAATATGGCAAACAGAAACAATAAAGGTATAATACCTCCAACTTTTTTCCCTTTTGAATTTTCCTTGAAAATGAAATCTTTTTGAGACTATGTCCTGAAACTGGGATGTTATAAATACATTTTATGATTAGTTGAAAATTGTGCATATGTAAATTGTACATTGATTCTAGTTTTTAGAGCTAGAACATAATAAAATACACATAATACTAAACTTAAATGGAATGCAATTAGGATTTCCTTTGATTATTCAGAAGTATTACATCATTTTAACATGCTTTATTCTTTGTGTATCATTATATTATGAATTTAACCATAGAGCTTATTAAGAAATTCTGTTATGGACTTAGCATATAGATTATTAAGGAATTTTTGATGAAAGTAAGAGTTTGTTCTATAATACCTTGAAATATTAATAAATCAAGCCACTAGGGATATAGAATATTTTCTAATTTTAAATGTGAAGAATCAGAACTTGGTAAGTTTTTTGTTTTATAGTTGATTGGGACAAGGTATATTCGCTATTAAAAGCTCCTTTCATAAGTATGAGCATCTTTGCTATTTTGATGCCTAATTTATCTTCAGGAAGCTTTCTTCTCTTTATTCTGGTGTTGGCTGCAAGGTGCAATCTCCAAAGTCGAGATTCAGTATATCGAGAAAGCATAATCCATTTATGGGAAAATTCCGTCTACTACCACAAACAAAGACCAGTCAAATCACTGTGCTGCTCATATTGTTATAACAAAGAGAAGCTAAACTTTTGAAAAAGATCACCTTGATTACCATCATTTTATCATTACTGGTAGTTTTCCACTAGGGGATGTGCAACCCATGGAAATTGCTACCATCTACTCCTGTGTTTGTTTCCCAACAGCTTGGGAAGAGATGGCAAGAATTCAAACCCTTTTGGAGATATAGGCTCTTTGAAATCTGTTCCCCACAGTTGACATGAAGATGGAATTCCATCCAATCACCCTACAAGTGCAGATGCATATGTCTGCCCACAGAATGAACACCCCCTCTGGCCTGGCTTTTTTCCAGCATCAGACGAGACTGTCTGACTTGGAGACTACTTTCATGCTGATTCAGAAGAACTTCTGAAGGGTGACCCTAATACTCTTCAACCTGTAGCATGGACGTCTACAGATAGGCCGTTAGTTTTTAACATGTGTTTCTCCATTGGAATTACTATTTAAGCACAAGCAAAGGAAAACACATTTTGGGGAGGAGGAATATTTGGTATTTTATAAAGCATTTAAGTATTTTTTTTTGTATTTGTTAGAAAGCATTTAAATAGTCTTTATGGAATTTTCTTAAACTATTTGTGACTTGGTATTTTTGTTTTTATTCTTTATTACATGGCAGTCATGGGTACCATAATCTTTTTAGGGCTAAGGTGCTCTAAAAGTCAATGGCACTCAAAGGCATAGCATCATAATTTTGTTCAAGAGGCACTACGCCACTTCATTTTTTCATGATGCACATTGCCCTTGTTTATGATAGGGTCAGAAGTTATAGGTTCATATTCAGTTACTACTTTTTGAATATCAGTTTAATCTCTCCTAAGAATAGAACTGCTCAAGTGTCCTCTCACAACTATAACAAACTATAGGTCACCCAATGAAGGTAGACCATTAATTTAGGGACTTAGGCTCAGATCTAATTTTACTTCCAGTAATTAAAAACCCCACTGCCACTTTTAGGAAATGTGTGATTGATTGAAGTGTAATCTTTTGAAATTAGCTTTGACTTGCCTAATAATTTTGTGTTTCTACATTCCTTGAGTCTTTTAGACTTCCCAATCTCAAAGACTTGCCAAATACTAGAATAAGTAGTATCCAAGGAAGACAAGGCAATCTAGAACTCAGATTTTTGCCTCTAAGTCAATTCCAAGCTGATGCTTCATTTTGGAGTTCAGGAAGGCTATAGTTTTGTGGGAAACTCTCTGTTGGCTGATAATATGACAAAGAAATGTTGAATGTAGGACAGTTCTTGCAAACTTTATGATGTAAACATTTTAAAACCATTTCAAGATTATTACCCAGAACTTTCTTACTTGGAATGACATGGACCTAACATCCTACTTTCTCTTTTGCAGGTGTTATAGGTTGCTTGTTCTATTTTTTGTGTTTGCGTGTAGCCTGACAAAACCTCTGGGAACCTTTAGGATCATATATTGGATGTACCTTGAATAAGATACCTTATATCCTCTCTGGAACAAGGATGATACTGAATAAATAATTAAATAATTAAATGAGTAGTATCTGTTAACCATAGTAATATGCCTGTCCTACACTTAAGAAATTCTTTAAATCATAAAAATTTTGAGATCTCTCTGTCTCCAAACGTATTTTATAGATTTGGAAATTGAAGCCAACACAGGGCTGTCATGAAACTAATAAAAACCAACCAAATAATTATCAAGAAAACTAATTCAAAATCTGCAGTATTAGCTGTCATCTGTTGGGATCACTAGGGCCCATATGTCCTTGACTTTTCACTTTGTTTCTACAAATCTTGGAATTTGAGACACGCTTAATATTCTCTAGTAGTTACAGAAATAATAAACATTTTTTTTTGTTATTTGCATATAAAGGCAGATAAATTTGCACAGACTCTCCAGGACCTCATACAACATGTTTTATCTTACAATATAATGTTCAAGGTCAACAAAAAGAAAACATTTACTCTGATTTTTAAAAATCCTATCCCATTCACTCCCAAATTAATAAATTCACATCCACTCCTTCTCATGTCCTCATTGATTCTATCCATCAGAATTGAGATATTTTTAATGGGATAAAAGGTACAATTTCATGATACTTGAAAGTAATTTTAAACTTTGGTACTACACAATATGCAATAGACTATAAACAGGCTTTCTATTCATAAAAGTATATGTAGAAAGACAGTGAAAGGATTGGTTAACGGTGATTAAGACTTGACATCTTAGGTAAAGCTTTTAAGTAATTTGAGAATGAAGTCTGTGCCAGAGTCGGTGCTAAAAACCAAAGGATTTTTTTCTTAATAGATTTTGTTTCAGGAACATTTTTCTTCTTTATCGTCTAACTTGTTGGAGACCTCACATATAATAAAGTTCTTAAATGTTCAAAGTCAGGATAGGATTTAGAGGAAAGGAGGAGAGGATGAGGGAAGTGTTTTGTTCACAAATTACTCTTAAAGGGCCAGAAGGGTGATAGCCCCCCACCCCAGCTACATATTTTTACAGGCTATGTTATGGGTACATATATACAACCTACTCCTCAAAGGTTGATCTACATAGCAGTTGGCACCATGCCCAGCCTCTACAGTGGTTCTAGCTTCATTACTTGTGATATTTAATTAAAGGAAAAAAAAAAGATATTTAGGAATATCCTGTAAGGTCCTGAGAGAAGGAGATTTTTCCATATCTCCCTAATCACCTACCCTATTAGGCAACAAATAATCTTAATTGCCCACTGGTTGCTACATTCAGAATGAAATGCTGTATTACAGGCAACAGGGGTATGGGTTGTGTCAGCTCAAAATTAGAAGCAGAGACAGCCATTTGCCCTTGGAGAGTTGGGAAAATATAACACTTTACACCAAGAACCATAAGCAACTCCGAAAGAGCTATATATGTGGGAATTTATCAGTCGGCAGGTATTATTGAATTTATTGTGTGCATGGCACTAAGCTTTATAGATACTGTGGAAGATAAAGTGAATTACACACAAAACTTGTTCTTCCCAAACTTTTTTGTTCATAAAAACATATAAAATTATATATATATGATAAAGACTAAATATTGTTTAATGCTACAATTCCAGTTTCATGGGAGTTTACAATTGTGAAACACTGTTTACAACCAATGTAGGGAGCTTGGTAGATTGGAAAGGACTTTGGAATTAAAATTTATGCCTGAATCAAGACTCCATCTTTGACAATGATCATAAGGGCCATGTGGTGAATGAGCAAGTCCACCAACGTCTCCAAAACTCAGCGCAATCAGTTATATTCATGGCATTTGTGAGGATCAGAGAGGAGAACCCACTTGGCAAGTGGCAGGTGCTTGATAAAAGTGAGGGTTTTTTCATTCTCCTTTCTCTTCCAGCTGGTTTGATCAAGAAAGCTTCTTGCAGAAGGTATCATTTGATATGGAACCAAATCGAAATGTGAATTTTTGTACTACACTTCTCTAAAGACTTAAGATGACAGCTGAGTTACAGGGCAAGATAAGATGCATGAGAATAGAAAGTTAGAGAATTTATAAAGGAGGGAAAACAGTTGCTTCCAAGTCTCATGATGGAATAGAATTGTAGCTTTTAGAAAGTACATTTTGTTGTAAGCCTTTTGGCATCAAAAGAAAGGCGGGATGACTTTTGTTACATGGTTTTTAATACTGACATGAGAAAGAGTACAAATGTATCTTTAGAGATTACATTTTCCCCTGGCAAGAATTTATCTTAGACCCTTGTATTAACATTGTATAAATATTTTTTCCCAATTTCCTTTCCATAGTGTTTATACTTTCTGAAGCCACCAACTTTCTATGTTCATTGAAACTTTTGTCTGTCTTTTACTCTTCCTAGCCCTCCTCTTATATTTCCCTTGTTCTGTTGACTCCTACCTGCCAAGTTATTTCCAATTTTTTGAAAATACATCTTTTGCTCCTCCTAAGACAAACCCATCAACCAAATGTCTAATTTTTCTCTTCTTTTTCATGACATAACATGAAAGATGCTGAAAATTCGTCTTGATTTCTCCTGCAACCGGGCTTCTATCCCTACTGAAATGATTCTCATTAAATTCATGACTTTTTATGAGCTGAGTCCAGTGGTTTCTTTCCATTCTGTTCCTGCTTCTATATTCTTGAGTATTTATTGGATTTAGTTGGCCATGTTCTGTTTGAAACTTTTCCTTTGCTTTCGAAAATAGGACCTCTCCTGATAATCCAGGAACCTTTCTGGTTTCTTTTAGTTGCCTAGAGTGACTTTCTCCCTCTTCTTACCCAGATTTTTCCTTTAGTCCTCTATGTGTTTTCAGTACCTCCTATGGTTTTTCAAGCAAATTAATTTTTTTCCCTAGTTGTATATATTTGAAACACATCTCTCTCCTAATGTTTTAGACTTATGTGTCCAGCTACTTTTTGGACATGTTGCCCTAGATGGTTAACTCAAATTTAACATTTCCAAAGTTAAATTTATCCTTTGTAAGAAATTTTGAAGCCACCAGAATCTACCCAGGCATTCTTACTTGGAAAAGCTCATGATTTCTTTCTCCGGAGCCCTCCTTCGGAATCCTCCAAATATTCCTTCATATTTTGCTTTGAAAGGTCTCTTGAATTCACCCCCACCTCTCAGTTCCCATTACCTTTATTTAGGCTCTAGACACCATTTCTTACCTGAAATTGTGCAAAAACTTTATAATTGCCTCTTCTTTCTGTATTCTTTCTTTACCTGATCTTATATATGAATATAGTTCCTGAAACACAAACCTGACTTGTTTAAAAGCCCCTGATGGCTCACTACTTATAAACCTGTATTCTATGCCATGACTCTAAATGCTGCTCAACATTAGATACCAAATTATTTTCCTTTCCCTTTCTTCCGTGTGATATGCTCTTTCCTCTGCCAGGACTGTATCCGCCATACAAATTCTTGTTCATCCGTTATATCCAAACTATTGCATGCATCTTATCAGATTCCCCCAGGCAGGGCTGGACATCTCTGCCTCCATCATGATTGCTGCTTTATATTGTAAACTTTTGTTTACACATTTCTCTCCCAGTAGAAAGATAAATTTTAAAAAATTATTAATTTATTGCTATAATCCAGTATCTTCTTTTTCTTGAAACACTTTCAGAAACAGTATTCAGAGAAATGTCAGATGTATGTGATTATAGACTGCTAGTCCAACATCTCTATTTTAACTAGGAAAATAGTACAAAGAGGTTAAGTGACTTGCCCAAGGTCCTAATTAGTTACTGGCAAATGTAGGTTACAATTCTTTTTTTTTCCATAGATCAAAAACTTAAGTCAGTAATAATTCCAGTATATGACTTAGTACCTTTTTCCTTGTTCCACTTCCCCATCCTCAATAAATAATAAAATTTATTGTGGTACATTACCTTTTGATAAGATGAGAAAAGTTTGGCCTTGGCTATTCTCAACCCATGTTCTTAGGGCACTCACTGTTACAAAGAGAAAGAAATAAGAAAGCTTTGTGTTAAGATGCTTTAGCAGAACCAAGTCTGGGCCTTCTGGCAGACGAGTGTGGGCACTGGGGGCAGATGTAATGGCTGTAGTTATTGCGATAAGGGACAATGGGCAGAGGGTGAGGAGTTGATAGAGGTGAATCTTGAGTGACCCAGGCCGAGGTTGGGATGAGCTTAGGGAGTGATGTTAGCTGAGAGTTTCTGAGGCTGTGGGGTCAGATCTCTGATGGAGAAGGTTTCCTCTACTTCATTATTGCAGTTGCTAGGGCTCAGTGACTCTCATCTTTTCCTCTGCTTCATATTTTCTCAAGTGCCAAGTGCTCTGCATTTGTACAGGTCAGTGACCAGCGTGGTGCACAGTCACAGTGTCGTTTAAACACAGCAAATACTCTCCTTTCACAACGCCGTGAGAGAAAGGACTAGTTCATGGGCTACAGTTGGTTATTCAGACTTTTATTTTTCTTAACTGTATTTCAGGGTCCTGTGGTATCTAAAATGATGTCATAAGGTAACATGCAATCCAAATAAAATGTTAATATATTGATGTAGACACTTAATTAATTTATACCGCATCGACTTCCGGAAAACTTCCAAGAAGGGTTACACATAAATACCTTGTAATTTGTTACATTTTGAAAGATGTTGCTATAATGTATATATACTTTTTCTTTGTTGAATGTCTATATTTCCCAAGGAGAGGGTCAGTGAAAAGAAGTCCCAGCCATAAATGCCTCTAGGAGAGGTCATGACTGTGCCTACTGCTCTGGGCAGTATTTTAGTGATTGTTCTTTTACCCAAGTATCTCATGTTCCTTTTACAAAGACTGCCTGCATCTAGAGTTTCTTCCCAATTTAAATTCCTTTCCCTCTCCATATATACAAGGTCTGCTTTTGCAGCATGCAGCTACAATTTAATAATGCAAAGCATTTTGTTCCTCACAGCTGGAATGCTGGGATTGTTCTGTGTCACAGATATAGTGGACTTGCTCCAGGCTAGTTAAAATCACTGAACTCTGCAGCAGCTAAGCTTGCTGGACTTAACTGTGCTATACAAAGGCACCAAGGCGACCCCCTACTTGTGTATTAAACCATCATGCTTGGAAAGAGGGACAAATTCTATAGTAATATATTGTAAACAGAATAAAATATTAAGTAGATATATATGTAGCTACCTGAGTTTTAGTCTCTTTCTACCTCATAGGATTGAAGTATGTGATGTAAAGATATTGGGAAAATCTCTATTAAAGTCTCATTTATTTTCCCTTTTCTGTAACTATAAAAGAATATCAACGTGTCAAATAATTTAAACAAGTACTTTGGGATGGTAATTTGACTCTTGTTAGCTTTTGCTTAATAATGTCCTTGACCACAGAAGAATTTAAGAAAAATAATCAGATTTTGGTTCTCAAAGTTGTTACAAGTCTTTTTGAGTCTTTCAACTTAGATACTGCTGTTTGGGGATGTTGACCTCTTTCATCTTATTTTATATTATAAAAGTCAGGCCAAACTCCTGTTTTCACTGAGCTATTTTAATTCTTAGTTCTACTAGATATGTCCCTGCCCCCCACCACACACACTCTATACCTTGAGCATATCCATGTCCCCACAGTATTCAGGAGGAAGAAGACAGGAAAACCACTTGACTTTCAGATTTGACCTAATTGTTATTAAAATCATTGCATGCATTTGTTACGGACATGAAACAAACAGTGACATGATGAATTATAAGATGTTGACTCCATTGTTTATTGTGTGGCTTTTTTTTTTTTAAATGCAGTGGATTTTTAGTTTTAAAGTTTGGGGGGTTTGGACTGCTTTCGTTTTCTGACTTGAAGTAATTTACCAGCAGAGCAGTATTTTCTAAATAAGTAAGACATAGGAGATGATCATTTCCATCGGGACATGATAAAACATTCTGCTACTTTATGCTTAATTTGTCCTCATTGATATCCAGAAACAACACACATGAATTGTGTTATCCGATGTAGTGTTGATAAGTGAGGAAGGGAGTACCTATCAGCTTTTGAGAGAGAGTGTGTAGAAAGAAGAGCAGAGGAATGGATGCAGAGGCTCAGGCCACTCACTGATGGAGTTTCTTACAAGATGAGGAAGGCAAAATGTTTTAAAAAGAAGATAGTGCTGAATCTTAATGCATTATTACTTTTAAAAAAATATTTACGCTCTGTCCCTTTAGCTCATCTAGATCATTTTAACAATTTCCTAATCTCTGTAGCTAGTATTTTGCCTAGGGTCTTAATCTCTCTGATACATCCATTACAGGTCTATGGTGATGTCCATAATGTGCAAATCTGATTATTTCATTCCCATCCTTGTATGCTTCCAAGGTCCCCACTCTAGGCTAAGCCTATCTCGTTAGCATGAAATATGATATGGTCCGTCATGATTTGTCCTCTGTGCACATGGAGCAGGCATTTAGCCTTAGTCTTAGCCATGTGCCTCTCCTTTGTGTCTTTGCTCCTGTTGTTTCTCTGCCTAGAATGCTCGTACTCCCTTGTCACCTCCTTGGTGAGACTTCTTCAGACCCTCTCTGCAATACGGTTTTCTAGTATTAATGCTTAGTGCATTGTTTCATGTCTGCTTACATGTCTGTTCCACTTAGTGAATTCTGAACACCTTGAGGTGAAGGTTGTATTCTTCTTATTGTAAACCCAACATCTAAGGCAATGCCTGGCTAGACACAATGCTCAGCAATGTCCACGATTATGAAGTGGAGGCTTGGCCAAATAATAGAGTAAATAAATAATCTGTTCTTGCAGTACCTGAGATCATCCCCCTACCTAGGACCTGACCTAGGCCAGAAAAAGCAGGTGCTTCTGCAGAGATGGTTACAGTGATTCTCTTCTATGCTGTGGGTAGACTACATCCCAGACATGCCTGTTTGGAAGATTTTTCTGATCTCCTAATCTGTGTAGCATAATCTGTAGGGAGGTATCTGACTGAGAATTGCAGTGTTCTATTATGATTCCTGATTCAGAATACTAGTCTCAAAAGGATGGAGCTTCTCTTTGCCAAATCTGATGGTGAATTATAGAGAAGTCCTGTTTGCTACTTTTATGCTTTTGTTTACTAATCTGTAGGGAGGGTACTATAGTGTTGCTAGAGTTTACGTGATCACAAATGAGGAAGCTAGTAAGAAAACTTTCTAGAAGTTGCAAATAATACAAGACTGATGGCATTAATATCTTCAAAAAATTTTCTGATTACACTGAATGTTTTTGATTTACTTGTGATTCTTTTTCTGCAGCAGAAATATTATCACCTTCTGAAAATTTGGAAACCACTGTTTATAGGTCATTTGCTCAAGGAGGTGAAATTTTTTTTTAACTTTACTGAGGTATAATTGCATACATATAGTGTACAATTAGATGAGTTTTGACATATGTATATACCTGTGAAATCAGCACCACAGTCAAGCATTGAAAATCAAGGGGAAAAGGGTATGTTACCAAGATTCAGAAGAACATGTCTTTGAAAGTGAAAAACTAGAAAAAATTTCAGAGAAAACAACTTGTTTACTCAGAGAAGGGACTTATATGAAAAACAAACCCCCAAAATTATAGCTTCAATGAATGTGGTACTATGTGAGATGAGGAAGAGTAGCAAGTAACTGAAGTTGCTTTCATGCAATTAAAATCTTCATGGGAGGAGTAAGAAACAGAACTGGTATTATGGAAATAATTATTAATATGGAGGACAAACTCAAGATATTTGCCTCAAAAGCAGAGGGAAAGAACAGAGGGTCAAATGATGAGGAAAAGGTTGATGATAGGAGAATGGAAAATTCAGTGTTCATTTAGGTGTTCTTTGTGGAGAAATCAGGGAATTTAGGCGAGAAACAGAATCAAAGACAAATGAAGAAAATTTGTATGAGCTAAAAATGATTGAAATATGTAGATCAAAAGAGCTAACTCTTTCTAGCCAATTATAGTAAAAGGAGACCTGTATCTAAATATATCCTGTTGAAATTTTTGTATTTCATGGATGAAAAAGAAAGTCTTGTAATCACCTTGGATGAAAACCAAGTTACTGTATATTTCTTTTTGTCAACAATAAATACCAGAAGATAGTGGAGGAATACTTAGAATTAGGATGAGCAATTTTTTTTTTCTGTTCAAGGAGTTTTACCTCCAAGGACAATAGAAATATATTCTTTCTTATTCATGGTCTCGAAAAATAGAGTCCCCTACTTTCTTTGTAAAAAATTTACTTGAAAACCTACCCCAGCTGGCAAAGTGATGACTTAATAAAAAAAATTTAGGAACAGGAAAGTATAACTATAAGTATATAAATATAGTTACAGATAGAGACTAATCATGAGGATAGTAACAATTAAGCCGGGAACTATGCCTAAGTAATTGTTATAAATAAGATTAGAGACATAATGCCAAGATAAAAGGTTGTTCTTGCATTTATATAAACAAGAATACGGTAACAATTATCTGGGTTCCAAATTCTAGACTACAGTTTTAAAAATTGTAGTAAAACATATATAACATAAAATTTACCATATTAAATATAATATTTTTAAAAGTTAAGTTCAGTAGAATTAAGTATATTCACATTGTTGTACAACTGACATCCAGAACTTCTTTAGCCTGGAAACTGAAACTCAATATCCATTAAATAACAATTTCCAGTTCGCACGTCTCCCCAGCCCCTGGCAACCACCATTCTAGTTTGTTTCTATGAGTCTGACTACTTCAGATATCTTACATAAGTGAAATCATACAGTATTTGTGTTTTTGTGACTGGCTTACTTCCAAATTACATTTTTAAAGACTGAAAAAAGATGAGAGGCGGCTGGGGGAGTTTAGGAATCTAGGAGTGGCAGACTAGTGTTCTCCTTTTAGAATAATTTCTTGTTGGATTTTGCTAAAGAGTCTGTATTGTCTGCTTTTATCTCCATTTTTGCTTAGATTGTTGTTAGGTAAGCTGGCTTCTGGGTGTCAAGTACATTTTCAGCATCTTGATATGCTCATATACCTTTTTTCTCTATCTCTGGTTGCTTGCTTGCTTGCTTTGTTTTGACGAGGGAGGTTACAAATTCAGGTATTCAAGGTTTGCTGGCCTCATAAAGGCTCATAAGAGAGCTTTATTCACAAGGAAGCTTGTCGTCATTTTCTAAGGCCTGGGAGAGTTTAAACAGCATTGGAATTTAAAGGCTAGATAAAGGATACATAAAATCTAGCTGTGCACACATGTGGATCTGGTGCCGTTTTCAAAGGTGGTTCTTAATCACATTTCTATTATGTTGTAGGGTTGTCAAATTTTAAAGTACCTATGAATCACCTGCAAATCTTGTTAAGCTTCAGATTCTGATTCCAAGGGTCTTGGGTAGAGCCTGTCCTCCTGCGTTTCTCATAAGCTCCCAGGTTGTGCCAACCCTGGTGGTTCTGGGACCACATTTTGAATGTGCTGGCATAGTGGTTCTCAAACTTTGCTGCACATTTAAATCACCTGGGGGGAACTTTTAAAAAGTCGTCATGTCCTGGTCTGATCCCATACCAATTAAATCAGAATAGCTGGGGTTGTAAACCAAATATAAATCGTTTTTAGGAATCCCACGTGGTTCCAATGTTCAGCAAATTTTGGGAACCACTGCACTAAGGTAATTGATCCATTCAGGTTTTCTACTTCTTTGCTCAATTTTGGTTATTTTTATTTCACTAAGTAATTTTCCATTTAAATTCTCAAAGTTGTGGTCAATAAATTATATGTGTTATTCTCTTACGATGCTTTAAATGTATTTGGTGTCTATGGTCATGTCTCCTTTCTGTTTGTACAATCTTGCACTGCATAGTAATGTTTCGGTCAAAGATGAACTGTATATATGTTGATGGTCCTGTAAGATTATAACTCAGTATTTTTACTGTACTTTATGTTTAGATATGTTTAGATAAACAAGTACTTAATCGTTGTGTTACAATTACCTATGTAGTCAGTATAGTAACATGCTGTACAGGTTTGTAGCCTTGGAGCAAATAGGCTATACCATATAGCCTACGTGTGTAGTAGTCTATACGATTTAGGTTTGTTTAAGTACACGCTATGATGACAACAGTGGAATCGCCCGAGGACAGACAGACACATTTCACAGAACATAACCTGTCGTTAAGCAATGCATTACTGCACTTGTATGTTTTTGCTTCCTCTTTTTTTTCTTAGTCAGGTTTGCAAATGTTTTTTCTGGTTTGCTTGTCTTTTCAGAGAATCATCTTCTGTTTCATTTATTGTTTCAAATATTTCTATTTTTTCTAATTTGTTAAGTTCAGGTTTTATCTGTAGTTTCATCTTTTTATTTTTTCTTGGATTGTTTTGCTGTTGTTTCTCTTATTGTAAGTAATTAATCTCTTTCTTTTGTGTTTTTCTCATTGCTTTCTAGATAGTTTATAATTTCTCTTTTGATTTTTTCCTTTGGTTCATGGTAAATTTTCTTAATTTCTAGATAGTTTAGAACATTTGTTCACTTTTTATTTTTTACTTTTAATTTTATTTGCTAGAGGAGACAGTATGGCCTAAAAAAGTCTCTACTTGCAGAGATTTGTTAAATTTGTCTTCTTAGTCAAGGAAATGATCAATTTTTCTTTAAAGTTCCCTGGTCATATAAGGAAAGTATAATTTATGTTTGAATGATATAAAGTTAGTCTTTGTCTGATAGTCATGTTGAGTTTTAAAAGAGATGTATTAAAAATTCTCACCATGATTGTATTTTTATCAAGTTTTTGTATTTCAATAGTTTGTTTTGTGTATTTATTCATAATATTATTTAGTACATGTGGGATTTATGATTTATCTTCTTTATTCATTGTGCCTTCTATCCATTTATAATACTTTTTTATCCTGTTTATTTTAATTCATCTCAAATTCCCTCTTAACCATTGCTAATTGACACTGCTTTCTTTTTGTTTAATTTTCCTGATTTCTCTTTGCCTACCCATTTATTTACAACTTTTTGTTCTTGTTATCATTTTTTGTTAGTTGTGTTTCTTGAAAATAGTTGGATTTTATTTCCTTCAGTTGATCTAAACTCTTTATGGAAAAATTCAGTCCATTTACATTTATTGTAATGATTGAGGTACTTCATTTTATTCCTTCTATTTTCCTTCATATTTATTATGTATTTTTACATCTGACTTTTTTATTTTTTCTGTCTTGATTGCATTCCTATTCATTGTGTTGTGTTTTCTCTGTGTTAATTTGAAGTTCTACCTTCTCTTTTCCTTCTCTTGAAATGTCTGCCTGTTTACTATTACTTGAAAACAATATACAGTTTTGATATCTACTCATAGGAACTATGATTACCATCTGTATTGTAAAGAAGAGAAATGTGAGGTGTAGAAAAGCTAAGCAACTTGCCTTAGCTTTATATAATAAATGATAGAGCTGAGTCTTGAGTCTCGCTCTGGCTGCCTTTTTAACTCTATGCTATAGTGTGTTTGGGGAGGCATACTTTCCGCATGCATTGAAAAGTAGAAGAACATACACATAATTTTGTTATACCAGAAAATAAATATAGCCCACTTAGTAAACTATAAAACATCTGTGCTAATGAGTTTAAAAATCTGAAAAATTGAAGATTTTCTTGAAAAGAATATAGTAAAATTATCTCAACATTATGAAGCAGTAGTAGAGTAATATTCATGAAAGATTCAAAGTTGTCTAAGAATTTTCTCTGAAACAGATGTGAGAAAGACAATTTTACCAGTAAATTTTTCTAAGCCTTCAAGAACTTTTCATGAAAGTAAATTTTGTTTTGTTCCAGAGCATAAAAATTAATGGACCATCATCCAACCCATTTTATGAAGTATGCATATAGCTCAAGTATAAAAAGTTGACAAAATACAAAAAATTTTCATAAAAGTTTTCCAACTACCTATGGAAAATTTGGAAGAAACTGTGAGTTCTCTGAGCAAACCAGTTAAACAGTAAATAAAAAGAACTATCTTCCATGGACAAGCAAAGATAATTCATCGAAGAATCTAGTAATATATAACAACAATTAATGCTGTCAGGGGAAAAAATGGACAATCTCTACTAATGCCAAATAAGCATGTGACAATATTCAATAACTATTCTAATCAGAAAACTTATTAAAACTCTGGTGAACTAGGAATAAGTAAATACTTTTTCAGATATTGAAAAGAAAATCAATGGTAACTTAATAGGCAACATTATTATCTCATTAACTGTGAGCATGTAGAAGTAATCTCATTAATATTATGAATAAAATATTCCTGAGATCACAATTCCTATTCTACATATTTTTTAAATGTGCTTTTTTGAATATTATGGTTTTTTTCAAATGTTCTAGTTTTGGAAGTTCTGTTTAGAGAAATAATGTATATGTCTCTGAGAAAAATTCAATTTTATTAAAATTAAGTAAAATACAAATTTAACATTAATGTAATGACATCTTTTCCCTATCAACTTGCCACAATTAAAAACAAATCCCTCCCTACTAATTTGTAATTCTGGCAGCGGGGTTGTGAGATGGACACATTCACAGCCTGCCCCAGAGAATATAAATTGGCAAAAATCTTTATGGAAAGCAGCCTGACAGTTTTTACCAAGAGCTTTAAAAGAATTTATGTCCTTTGACCCGGTAATTCTACTTCTGGGAACTCCAGCCTAAGGAAATCATGAGAGTTGCTGACAGAGATTTGTGTATGAGGATGTTAATAGCAATACTGTTTACAATATTTTAAAAAATGGGAAATAACCTAAAATGCCAAACAATAGGAGGCTGGTCAAACAAATGATCAAATGAAATATGATACAGCTATGCAATGTACAGTCATAAAAATCATACTTTTGTAAAACTAATATAATGGGAAAGATACAATATTAATCAGAAAAAAGCAGGATACAAATTTATTTACATTTGATTTTGATTTTACAAAAATATTTTTATGTGTATATATTATGGGAAGAAGTTTAAAGGACTGGAAGGAAATACTGAATAAAATATATAAATAACATATTAATATAGCACTATCAGTGTGTTAAACTTGGGAAATTTCTGACTCTTTCCCAAATCACTTAAATTACCATATCATGGGATTACATTTCATAATAAAGAATAAACTTAATTCTAAATTAACATTAAAATGTTAACCTTGACTACAGGCTGAGATTCAACCTCTATGTAAAGAATCATTAATTTTGCAATGATTAATATTTCTATTTTATAATGACAATTTCCAACCTTAACCATGGACAGTTTAGATCAGCTGAGAAACTGAAGATAGAGCTATGTCTCAACACCAGAAACTTACCAATGGGTTAGTTGTGGTATTCGACATTATATGAAGATTGACAATAAGCTAGTGTGAAATAATCTCATTTTCTCCCCTTTGCACCTATGAATAAAAAGAGTTAAGCCATCTTTTATACTCTGTTGAAGGTATTGAACAATTGCAATGATAGAGCTGGAAAATACCTGTGAGATGTCTTGTGTTCACTTGTTTTTTCTTCCAATGAATAATTCAAGAAAACTACATAGGAAAGCAGTTACATAAGAAAGTGGAATCTGAGTGTTGCAATGGGCTTTCAAGGTGCTTTTTTTCTCCTTTACAAAGTGAGAATACTTATGTTCAGTGTGGGTCTTTATAGCCACTGGGAAACTCCCTAGCTCTGTAGATAAAAGTTTCCTCATCTGTAAAATAGCAACAATAATAAGACCTATCTCATAGGACAATTACAAGCATGAAGTGAATTCATGCTTGTGAGGGTCTTAGCATAGTAGCTGGGCGTATGTTGGTTATTAGTACCTTTCCAAAATTTCACATGCCTTGTTAGGACTTTTCTCATTGGATAACAAATCTGTTTATTGAGTTAAAAGACAGCTCCTGGAACTATGCAGAAAAAGTCTAATCCGCCATCTACATTAACAGTCCTTCAAATACTTGAAGACAGCTTTCATGAATTTAATAACTGCTTTCCATGCCTTCTTTTTTTTAATTTCGAGAATAGAACACAGTAGACTATAAAAATGAGCATTATCAGTCTTCCTTTGGATTTTCTATGTAAATGTTGTTTAACATTCAAATGGTGCTGATTATAATTTGAGATATTAACAGTTAGATATGCCATTGTGTCCCTCTGTTATTGTTTGTAAAGGAGGTTAAACACTATATTAACTTCTGAGTAGTGATTTACTGTTGCTTTTGTTAGAGAAAAATAAAAAAGAAGTAAAATAATATAATTTGATATTGCCTTTGAGACTTTCAGTTTGTGGAAGTCTTTATTTCCTACTCAATTTTATTTTTTTTTAAAAAAAGCATACATGTAGTGTAAATACAACATCGCACAAATGCAGAGTTGTTCTTTTCTTCCTGGATTAAGCTGTTGTATAATATTGCTCTGTAACCATTAAGCAGCTGCTCTGCCTCAGAGATGCTCATATTTTCTTTGGTAGATGAAGGGAATTTACTATACGAGTGTCTTCAAATTTCTTTAAGATCTTTGGCCTATGTATCACTGTAGATTTACAGTGGTCTATGTAACATGTGAAAACCATGTTTCTGCAAGGCCCCAGGAGCCTGGAGGTTACATACGGGGTTATGTTAGCAGCAAATAACCTGACATTTTGCTGAGTCGCACCCTCTATACTGTTGCAGCGCTCCTGATGCAGTGCAAGCTCTTCCCCAGTTATTTCGACGGAGTCCTCAAGTATTATCTCCTGTATGCTTATAAGCGAATACTATCAGCTATCTGAGTACTGTCTCATCCACTATTTCTTTCTTTTTTTTTTTTTACTCTGCGTTGTCTTGGGTAATGCCTGTCTATTGCAAAGGCTGCACAAACTGCATGCAAAAATGCATGAAGGTGGCAGCTGTCTGCTTCAGGTGCTTCTCCCAGACTCCCCTTTGCCTGATTCCCACCCATCCCAGCTCCCATGGGCTTCTTGTCAACAGGCATTAGTGCTTGTCCTCAGGAACCCTCCCTCCACTGAAGTCTTACTATGTGCCATGCAGGAGTGGAGCCCAGTGGGACCTGTGGTCTTGTATTTTATCCAGTGGGTTCCAAAACAGTGCCAACACATTTCCAATGCTTTTCATAGTTTTAGTAAAACTCTTTCAGGTTTTTTTTTGGGGGGGGGGGGTAGATTCCAATGTGTTATAACTTGGGGAGTTAGGGGTCTTCCCCCGGTAGAATTAGCCTGGAAGTCATCCTTGTCCTGTGACTTGGCTCCTAACAGCCCCACATACCCAGCCATCTTAATGGGAAAGACTTAGAAGCAGATGGACCTCTGACTCCTCATTTGAGTAATAAGAAAACGAACTTCAGATTATATCTTGGATAATGTTATTATATATTTCATCTGATATAATTTATATAAATATACCGAAATGTTCATTATTTATTCACTCCACTCATTCATCAATTTATCTTACAAGTATTTTTGTACTCCTAGTCTTTAAGCACTTCTAGTCTTTTATTCATTATCTTGCACTAAGTGCCTGTACACAACAAAATCAAGGATATAATCTGACCCTAATCATTACTCTTTCCCATTCCACCCAAAAGCCTAAATAAACTCCTCAGCAAATGAGTTCCAGGGGAGGCCAATGATCAGTATAATTATCCATTAGTCTTAAATCATCTTTATTTACATTGTAATAAAATTACTAAGATGTTAATTTGTGACCCTGTTTTAAAAAGTTGAATTTTAAAATTTTATTCTGTGAGTGTTTATTTAGTAGTTGTTCTCTCTATAAGCAGTGACTGTGTCTCCCTAGTCACTTAGGGAGATACGGAGATGAGCAAAACCTAGTCACTTTCCTAAATACAGCAGCTGATAATCCAGAAAGGCATACAAGACCTGAGAACAGGTATCTTAGAAAATCTGAAAGTGGAAAGTGTAAAATAAACATAAACCAGGTGCTATGTGAGTACAGAGGAAAGAGATGATTTCCGGCTGGGCCAGGGGGCGGGAGAAGAAGGTGGAGTAGCGGTTTATGGAGTGCGTGGTGGTCAAGCTGGACATTGAAGGATGAGCATGTGGAGAGCAGAGAAAGATGAGGGGCAGGCGTTTACAGAGTACAATTGGGTGATGACAAGTCATCTTGTCTGACTGGTCAAACATATGTGCTATAGTCATGATAAATAAGGTTTTTATACTTAATATATTTACCTTATTAAGTTTATGATGAGTTTATAGTGAACTATACTTTAAAACAACAACAAAAACAACAAAAATCTTTGTGTACAGTGATAACTTACAGTGGTCCAGAAAATTAAAAACATCTTTTTCCCCAAACATGCAAAGAGTGTCAACGTCTTTTTTGTGTATTCATGACTTTAGTACCTTGTATAGTGCTGGTTTCATAGAAATTTCTCAATAATCCTGAAATGAATTCAACTTGGTGAAATATTAATTGCTCAAGAAGTAAGAGTTTCTTAAAATAGAAGTGCATCAAATGGAGACATTTTGTTATAATCCTCTTAAAAACGTATGTTTTTTCAGAGTAATGACTTAATATGACACCTAAGTTTTGTCACCGACTGAGACCGTATAACTCCCCCTCACTCTCTCCTCCAGTCTTTTTCTGAAGAAGGTAGATAGGTGGGTGTCCAACAGCACTCACTCAGACCTCCTTGGTTCTTCAGTTCACAGCAGTGAGGCACATATGCTAATTAAATGGTTTTCACCCTATGTGTGGTTACAAAGCAGTTTTGTTCTGATAAATTTTCTAGATAAAGATTTACAAATAAATTTGCACTGTCTGGAGTCCAGTGTGCATACTTCAGTGTATGGCTGATTACTGGCTCCATTGGCCAATCTTGATTTATTGGTAACATTTAACCAGTGCTGACCATGAGTTTTATATTTTTATCTCACGTAGTACTCATAACAACTCTATGAGGTGGGGATTTGATTATCTCTAACTTATAGACAAAGAATCTGAGGCACCAAAGAGGTCTGACACTGTGGCCAAGATTCCACAGCTGGTGAACTGTGGCTGGGATTCCAAGCACAGCTCTTTGACTTGAGTGCCCCAGGTTGCTAAACCACCCGTGCCTCACGTCTGTGTGTTGAATCTAATCCCTTGGTCAGCCCTAAAGCTTTATGCAAAACCTGGTCAAATTGCCAGTTCCTAAAATCTAGAGGTGTTTTTTGTTTTTCCTGGAAGTATTTTGGTTCTGAGTACTTTTAGACTCATTCTGTCTCTGCGGTAGCAGAGAGTAAGCTGTATCCCTTTTTCGTAATGCGTTACCTCTCTCCTCACCCTCATTATACCCCCTTGACATAAATAAGAACCAGGGAGGGTGGAATGACTGCTGTCCGTGGGAGTCCTCGTCTCTGCTTTTGGACATAGCTGGTGATTCCCAGTAGGTCTGAACCCAGGCACCATGGCCACTGTGGGCCCTGTGCCTAGATGTCACATAAGGGTAATGTGGCATTCCTGAGGCCAGGATTCACCACCATTTGCCAGAAAAAGTGTCCAGTTCTTGAAATAAAGGGAATCCAAGTGAGTAGTAACAAGGGTGAGGAAAGCACTGAAATCAGGAGAAGTATATTAAAAGTGCACAAAAGCAATTCATACAACCAAAATATTTTTACCTCCGTATATTCTGAAATATTTTTTAAAATATCAGAACTTCATTGAGATATTGAGTAATCACTCTGTGATTACACCCACGGGTATGGTAAATAAACCTTTCTGTTATTAATCTGCCTTAATTGTGAGTTGATCTTTCAGCGAACTTTGGGGGAAAGAGCAAGTTTCCCCTCACCT
>CAUYRT010105961.1:0-19021 GCA_963574885.1 Lepilemur ruficaudatus | reverse complement strand
ACCAGCCTGAGCAAGAGCGAGACCCTGTCTCTACTAAAAATAGAAAGAAATTTATTGGCCTACTAAAAGTATATAGTAAATATTAGCTGGGCATTGTGGCACATGCCTGTAGTCGCAGATTCAGAGGAGTCTGCGGGAGGATGATTGCTTGAGCCCAGGAGTTTGAGGTTGCTGTGATCCTGGCTGATGCCACGGCACTTTAGTCCGGTCAAAAACGTGCCCCTCTGTATAAAAAAAAAAAAAAAAAAAAAAAAAAAAAGGTGTGTCCTAGGGTGATCTCCCCTAATGTGTGCATATGGGAACTAAGGGGGCTGGGGATGCATCTCAGGTCCATGACAGGTACACAGGTGATGCCCAGGAGCTGGAAGGGATCCCAGCTGTGTTGTGGGAGGCGGGTTGTGTGGGATGGGGCTCCCCAGCCCAGGAGGAGTAACCAAGGCCCTGTTCCCTGCCCCCAGGGGCTGCAGGTGGCACAGAAGGAGGCCCAGATCCGGCTGCTGGAGGGCCGGCTGAGGCAGACAGACATGGCAGGCTCCTCCCAGAACCACCTGCTCCTGGACGCCCTGCGGGAGAAGGCGGAGGCGCACCCCGAGCTGCAGGCACTCATTTACAACGTGCAGCAGGGTACGGCAGACATGGGCAGGGGCTCCATGGTACTTGGGCACTCCCAGAGCTCTCCGGCTCTGACCCCAGGAAGGACCTCGCTTCCCCAGAACTTCCCAGAAGCCCCAGTGGGCGAGCTGCTGGAGGGGAGGCTGTCACCCCTCTCGCACGCCACAGGGCCTCAGTCCCCCTCCCTGCCTCCCACAGAGAATGGCTACGCCAGTACAGACGAGGAGATCTCGGAGTTCTCTGAGGGCAGGTGAGTCTCCAAGCCGGTGTGAGAGACTGGCTCGCAGCCTATACCTGGGGCTGGTGGAGAGGCATTGCCACAGGGGCCCAGGGCTAAGCCTGGCTTTGGGAGCATTTTGGGACCCACAAGTCTTTAAGTCCCAGAGAGCGAGTGCATAGGATATCGGGATCCTAAGCTCTCTTTGCTTCTTCCTCAGCTTCTCCCAGTCATTCACCATGAAAGGCTCCACCAGCCATGACGATTTCAAGTTCAAGGTGAGCCCCAGTAGACGTTGGGCAGTAGGGGCAGCAGGGCCAGCCTCCTCACAGCGTGGTCCCCCCCATCCTGTGGCTCTGCCCTACTGCTGGCCTTGAACCATATTGCTTCCAGCTGGGATTGAGGTGCCAAGATCTAGCCTGGGACTGGGGGATGTCCAGCTATGTAGCCTGTTACAGCCCATTCTTTTTGAGGTAGGTGGAAGGTCAGAAAGGTGGCCAGAGCCACTGCTGTCCTCTGTGTCCACTCTGCCTGGCAGCATCACCATAACCAGGGACCCTGCTCTCAAAGACCTCCTGCTTCCCTACCTGTGGCTCTGCCTCATGCTCTGTCTAGTCACCTTGCATACAGGCAGTTGACGCAATAGAATGGGAGTCAACAATAAGGGAGTTTACTTAACAGCGAGAGGTTAGTTATTAGACTGAACCAAGATGCAGGATTTATTAAAGAGGGAATGGCAAAAAAACTGCAGACTGGGAACAGTAAGTTATGCATAGTTTTAGGATGTACTGATTAGCTGGTGGCCAGCAAACAAGTTGGTCTGGTCATTCTGTGTGTGCATACTCCAGCTGAGTAAGCCAATTCCAGGTGCTCCAGAAGCCTTGAGCGGTTAGCCATGGCACACAGGAGTCTCTGGGAGGTGACTGCCCGGGTCCTCCCATCAGTGCCTCTCCCCCAGGCCAAGGCAGCACCATTCCCTTGTCAGACTTTCCCTGCTTCCCCTTTTATGTGCCATCCCGTTTGAGCAGTTGTCTGCCCTGTCCTTCCTCTCCCAGGGCGAGCCCAAGCTGTCTGCCCAGATGAAGGCTGTGTCGGCCGAGTGCCTGGGTCCCCCGCTGGACATCTCCACCAAGAACATCACCAAGTCTTTGGCCTCCCTCGTCGAGATCAAGGAGGACGGAGTGAGCTTCTCCGTCCGAGACCCCTACTACCGGGACAAGGTCTCGCGTACCGTCAGCCTACCTACGAGGGGCAGCACATTGTAAGGACGGAGCCAGGAACGTGAGTGAGGGTGGGCCTGGAGTTGGGCCCGGGCCTCACGAGACCCTCTGTTCCAGCCCCCGGCAGTCTCGAGGCACGGAGACGTCCCCTCTGACAAGAAGGAAGTCATATGACCGAGGGCAGCCCATTAGGTGAGAGCGTGTTCTAGAATCTGTTCCAGAGTCACTGCCGGTGTAGTGCTTGGGTGCACAGATAGCTGTGATGTTCCGCTGTGTGGATCATTTTGAACACTTTTTAATCTGGGTCAGTGTGACTAAGCCATTCAGCTTCATCCTCTGGTCCCTTCCCCATCCTGCCAGGTATAGATTCAGGAAATGTGATCTCCGTAAGACACCTTGAACGGCGTAGTCGAGCCAGATACCATCGTAAAAACTGCTTGCTTGCCTGCACTCCATGTAGGTGGCTTTGTAGTGGCTTAGGTTAGTCATTGCACTGATGTGCTTCAGCCCCTTTTTGTGACCATAGGTGCTTGGGAGTGTCAGGTCTTTTTAAGGTCTTGTCATACGAGGGGAGTGTAGCAATTCAAAGAAAAACCAGAGATCAATGAAGCATGGCAGGGAAGTCTCCAGCTGGTCAGCTGCACGTGGGGCAGGATGACTCTCCGGGTGTCCTGGTGCATGCATTTAACTTCCAGAGGTTCAATGGCCTTCCCCAGTGTACACAGCTGCCTAGCGGGGAAGCAGGGACTCAAGGTGACCTCCTGCTACCTGTCTTGGTGGGAGCAAGGAGGGGG
Source organism: Lepilemur ruficaudatus (assembly GCA_963574885.1). Lineage (NCBI taxonomy): Eukaryota > Metazoa > Chordata > Mammalia > Primates > Lepilemuridae > Lepilemur > Lepilemur ruficaudatus. The sequence continues at coordinate 16,178 of CAUYRT010105961.1, read as the reverse complement.
ACTTGCTCAAGCTCCCAGCCTTCCCTCCTCCCCAAAGCCAGGGAAGATGCCCCTGGCCAGTGGTTTGTGGAGTGGTGTTGGTGGGGAGGAGTTTACCAGAACATTTGCGCGCTTGGAGCCTCACAGACTGTCACTCCACCTGTGCCCTGCGAGAACACATTTAAGCTGCAGTCTGATGGATTTAGGCCGAACTCATGATGGACTCTCCAAAGGGAGAGAGGATTTAGGCTGAACCTAGTGAGATCTTTCCAAAGAGAAGGATCTTAGCGTGTTGGAATGGGCAGTGCACCCTTCCTTCCCTGGAGTCGATTCTCATTATTTGCAGTAGTTACATTCTGCAGAGTCGACGCAAACACTGGATCACTGAGTGCTCAACCATTGCTCCCAGGAAAAATACAGGATTCAGTTCCTTTGAGCCTCTGGCCACGACATTTTTATTAACTAAACAATATATGACCTCGTATTATGAGTTTCTGTTTAGAGGCACCTTATTTAATATGTATCATTGATTCATTAACATTGAACTCATGGCCAAGGGCGCTGTTACTTGTGCTCCTCGTTCCTCTTCTCCATGAGGCACGTCACAGCCTTCTTGCACTTAGCAGCACCAAAGCGGCGCTGTAGCGCTAGGCCTGGGGCCATTTTAAACAGTGAGATCACCAACAAAAAGCACAAAAAATGCACAATAGCCTGGCCCCAAATAGCCCGTGAAGAGGACACGTGTTCACAGTGTGAGAGCCAAAACGAGGCAGAGCATCTCCTCGTCCACCCTCAGCTGGGGACATGCACGTTGAGCAACTCACATTTTTTTGCTGCTCTGTTTGTGTCCAAGAATGAGCACAAAAGCACACATATTGAGCTGGGGATCACAAATGCATTTTAACAAATAGGTGAATTCCCAAACATGAAATCTGTGAATGATGAGGATTGATTTTTAAAAACAACATCCAGGAGCTTAGCTGGGCACTGAGCTCTGTGTGGAGCTCCAAGATGACCATGCAGCAGGCCCTGCCCGCGGGCCTCACTCCCAACGCAGAAGGTGGGAGCCCAGCACAACCTTGGGCTTGTGGGCAAGGGGTGGTCACTAACAGGCTGCCCTGTGCCACCGCACCAGGTCCACGGACGTGGGATTCACGCCCCCGTCGTCCCCACCGACTCGGCCCCGCAATGACCGCAACGTCTTCTCCCGTCTCACCAGTAATCAGAGCCAGGGATCGGCGCTGGACAAGTAAGCAGGGCTGTGTGGTGGGTGGGGAGGATACCCAGGTGTGGGAGGGAGCCTGTGGGTGGGGCTTGCTGGAGGAGGGCTTGAGCAGCGGCAGACCCCAGCCCTGCTCTTCTGGCCCCTCTGAGAGCCGAGGCTCTGACCCCTTCTCCTGGCATCTCTGTCCTTTTTGTATGGACCATGGGCCCTCCCTATCCACTGAGCATGCTGGGCCCTCAGCAGAGGCCAGGAAGGAAGCCCCAGGGATTGGGGCTGGGACAGTGGGGGGTAGGAGTGGCCGTGTGGGGCAGGCAGGCAGAGGGCTCTCTAGACCATCCCTTTAGTCTGCCTCTGCTGACTCTGATTCTTCTCTGAAGCCCCTTTCTTCAGCTTCAGCCACTCTGATGTCTGAACACATGCTTCACACAGGGCCCCAGCGGTCCTTGTGAACTGTCCCAGCAGAAAGAGACCCCCAGGTGACCTTCATCTGGCAGGTCCAGAGCAACCTGTCTCCGTTGTGATGCTTTCATTACTAACGGCGCAATTTCTGTTAACAGCAGCCCCTGCATTTAGTAGGTGCTCTCATCTTGCTTGACAACCCGCTTTCGTGCCTGTGACTCCACTTGGCCTGTAAATCAGCCATGACATGGCCTTCTCCGTGTTACATAAGAGGAAATGAGGCTTAAAGAGACCAAGGACGAGCACCTAGGAAGTGGCGGAGTGGAGCCCAGAGCCTGGGGCTTCCACGTCTGCCCTCTCTGCCTTGGGACAGGGAGGGACCCCGTCCTCTGTGTGCTCCTCTGTGCTTGGCCCACCGTGGCCCTCTCTAGCTCTCTGCAGCCCCCCAGATGGCTCCTCTCGGCTCCCTAAAAGTTCCCCTACCCCAAAGGGCAGTGGCGCTGTATTCTACAGGGGAGTCCCAAGCTAGAAAGTGCTTGTCCTTGTGTCTGGTGCCTGACATGCCCTCCCCCTTCCCCTCAGAAACGCCCCTTCCTGCATCAAAATGCAGCTCCCAGGGGTCAGAGCCTAGCAGACCTGGCACCCCAGCACCCTCCTTCCCCAAACCTGCTCAGCTCAGGCTCACACTGGGGGACCTGTGGCCCAAGCCGGGCCTCTCCCATGCTGTTACAATCGACAAGTTCCCTTTCTGGAAGGACTGAGGTGGGACTCTGCCCAACCCAGCCTGGCGGTCCCCCAGAGTCCTCAGTCCTGTCCGGTGGTCCACGTCTCGGGCCCACGTGTGGTACAGAGCCGGCTCTAGGCACGGTCCTATGGACTCCCTGGGGACAGGTGGGCTTTGCAGCTAAGTGAGTGCCCGAGGAGTTGCAGGCAGAAGCCAGCTGCCAGGGAAGGGAAGGACCAGGCATGGCTTCCTTCGGCCTCGGCCAGGTGTGAGCCTTGCTGGGTCATGGCAGGTGCCCAGCTCATGCAGCGGGGCAGCCAGAGAGCTTGGAACCAGTACATAGCCCCGGAACCATCTCTGAGTGTGGGGCAGGCACTCCCAGCCTCCCCACGATCTTGCCTCACTCCCTCCCTGCCGGCTGAGGGACCCCGGTGGCCCAGGTGGCCTATTCCCAGCTCCCAGGCCAGCCTGCCCCACCCCTTCCCTGCTCTCCCTGGAAGGCCCTCGTTCCTCTGCCTCTCTCCCCCGCCCTTGAAGAGAATAACCTCTGACCTGCCCGTGCTGCTGCCGCCTCCGCTGTCCTCTTGTGTGTGTCTTCCTCTCGCCCCCTAATCCAGCTAATTTTCTGCCCTCCCCAGGTCTGATGACAGCGACTCCTCTTTGTCGGAGGTCCTGAGGTACACACAGAATGTCTCTCGTGTTTGGTCCCCAGCTGTCACTCTCTGCACTCTCTCTTCTCTGCCTCTCGCTGCACCGGCCCCTCCCTCCTGCACACCCGTCCTTGTCATCTTCCTCGCATGCAGCCCCTGGCTCCCTCCCCTCCCTCAGACCTGTTCCTGCCCCAGGGTTCCTCCTCTCAGGGTGGCCGCATGGCCTGGACGGCTGGCGCTGGCGCTCGGGAGGGCGGGCAGTTGCTTGTTGCGAGCCCTGTCCTCTTCCCCCTCACACCTGGGCAGGGTGTGGGCGCTGCATGGGTGCCTGAGAGGGGCTGGGCCAGGGCTGGAAGGCAGGTGCAAGGCCTGGGGGCCACGTGGCCGCTGCTCCTTTGAGGCACACCAGTGGCTGTGCTCAGGGCTCTCATGACTCACTCGGCTTATGCCAGGGGCTCAGCTCTTCAGACTGTGGCTCTGGGAGGGGCACCGAGGGGACAGTGCCCCTGCCCAGACGTCTTGGCACACAGATGTGCGGGTACCTCCCTACCCCCACCTGGGGGGTGGCCAGAGCTGGTTCACCCCAGCCGACCCGGCACAACACTCCACAGCTGGGGCAAGTCTCAGGACCTGGTGGGCCTGAGCCCCAACAAGCAAAGGGCCCTTGGTGGACCAAGAGTGTCTCCGGCTGTCCCGGCAGGCTCTCAGCTCCTGCGCCTCCAGGCAGGGGATTGACATTCTGGTTTTGCCACCATGAGGTGTTGGCCAGCCTGCCAAGCTCTCATCAAAGGGAGGGTGTCGCTTTGACATCGTCCCAAGGCAGTCTTGGGCTTCTTCCGCAGCCACATGGCTAGGCCAAGCCGGTGTCACAAGTCGGGCGCTGGGGCAGCTTGGGGAGTTCTGTGTGTGTGTGTGTGTGTGTGTGTGTGTGTGTGTGTGTGTGTGTGTGAAAGAGAGAGAGAGAGAGAGAGGGAGACACCTGGCTGGCAGCTGAATGTGTCCGGCCACTGTCCTGGGAGGGGGGGGCACCTGGCACAGTCCGTGGAGGACCGTGTGAGACACTGAGTGGCTGGGACCTTGGTCATTTCCCTATACCCTTCGCCACGGCATCGCTGTCAGGAGCAGCGTTCTCTTTGAAAAAGAACTAGGATATATTTTCAGACATAATTCAGCCCTGGCTCATCCCAAAAGACCTCACTGAGAAAAAAAGTCTTTATTCTCAGAACCTGCAGCTGTCTGGCGTAGCAACACCCTCACACATGTTCGGATCCGCCTCATTCCCCGTCTCAGTGTGTCATGGGGGACGGGGAGGTGCTATCCAGGTCCATACCGCCTCATTCCAGAGAGGCTCCAGGCATCCTTCCCAGAGCTAAGCTGGGGTCCTTTAGCCCTTTGCGAATGACAGACAGAGGTCTGACTGTGCTGGTCCAAAGGGGCCGCGAGTAGGGGTGTGTGTGCGCGAGTATGCAGGTCTCTCTGCTTGAGAGGTGTCAGTCCCAGAGGCTGTTACTGGCAGAGGGATACACTGGGATCAGGGTACCTAGAGGGGACAGCCTGAGCATCCTTCCCTCTCTGCACCCCTCCCTCACACTTGGGTAACTGAAGCAGCATCAGCTACTGATGGGAGCTGCAGGGACAGTTCCAGCACTTGGGCCTCTGCCCTGCGCAGCAGGGGCTGGGATACATTTATGTTTCAGGATCTGGCAGGGCAGTGTCAAACAGGAACTCTCCGTGGTAGGGCCCAGGCCTCCTGCTCCTTCCAGCTGTGCTCAGCACAGGGCTTGCTCCCCAGGAAGTGCTCAAGATGGTGACTGACAGATTGCTATACGAGACGAGCCCTCTCCGCCCCGCACAGCCTGTCCCCGGCTCAGACCTTGGTGGAGTTTGGCTGGAGTCTCTGTCATTAGGCCCTCATCCCATCTCTACCCTGTCCCCTTGCACCCATGTACCTTGATCAGCCTGGCCATGGTCTCCCTGGTTGACGGGCATGCCCTCTCCTCTCTCCCTCTCTCCCGGGAAGGGGCATCATCTCCCCCGTCGGAGGAGCCAAGGGTGCACGGACAGCCCCGCTGCAGTGCGTCTCCATGGCCGAGGGCCACACCAAGCCCATCCTCTGCCTGGACGCCACGGATGAGTTACTGTTTACAGGGTCCAAAGGTGCGTGGAACCCCAACTGGCCAAGCTGGGTTAGGGTCTCCCACCCCGATTTCCTTTGTCAGAGTAGTCTGTGCAGGAGGTAAGAACACAGAGCCCACAGGAGGTGAGGATGGGGTGTCAGATTGCTCTCTCCCCTTGTGTCTTGCCTTGGCTCCAGGCTCTCCTCCCACGCACCCCGGCTAAGCCTTCCCTCCTTCCTGGCCTGGTGGCTCATCCAGCACTTCCTTCCAGACCTCCTGAGAACTTCAGGAGACTCCTAGGGGGCCCCTCCTGTGCTCCTCCCACCTCCCACTCCACTGCTCTCCTGGTCTCGCCTAGCCTCTGCATCTCGGTCCTTCCCGTGATCTGGGCAGCAGGACCCCACGAAGCCACACTTGCTCGATCACAACAGAAAGTCACAAATTTTACCAGCAGAAAGAACAAGCTGAGTAGACACATAACAAACAGGAGAAAGATCTACTGCAGGCGGGAGGACACCTGTCAATCTGGGTGTGATTGACTGAGTCCAGCCTTTCCCATGAGACATGCTCGCCACTGTTCCCCTCATTTTGTCAGCTATCATGACAGCATTTGTAGGAACAGGCACCAAAGGCTTGAGAATTTTAGCCTAAGACACCTTGGCAATGCTTACAGAGCTCTGGTGTTTGTAGAAGGTTTGCTTGAGAAACTCTGATCTGTAGTTTTTCTGTCCCTCAGACCTGTAGCTCCTTCCTCTAGGTCTTTCTCCGTCACTTCCCCCGACCACGCTGGGTAGCCCGTGTTCGGGGAGCCGTCTGGCCCCCTCCCTGGCATCTGACATCGCTCCCCTCCCTGCGTTCCCCCCCATCGTGCAGACCGCAGCTGCAAGATGTGGAACTTGGTGACGGGGCAGGAGATCGCAGCCCTCAAGGGCCACCCCAACAACGTGGTCTCCATCAAGCACTGCAGCCACTCGGGGCTCGTGTTCTCCGTGTCCACCTCCTACATCAAAGTCTGGGACATCCGGGACTCGGCCAGGTGCATCCGGACCCTCACGTGAGTACCGCCTTCCCCTGCCTCTTCTCGGTGGCCGTGATGGCAGCAGGCTGGGTTGGGTGCAGATGTCTGATCATAAAAACTCAGCCCCTGAGATTACTTTTTAGAGAGTAAATGTGCTGTTGACTACTTATTTCAGTAACCTTTTCTTTTTATGACTATCTCTGCAAACTAACCCTTTTTTAAGTTGTGACTCACTGATATTTCAAACTGACCTCCTTACTTCTGTTTCCCCACTTCAGTACCAGGGGTCTCTGAGGCAGCATAGGTCTGCCTCTGTAAAAACAGTAGGGACTTGAACCTTTCTGTGACAGTGTTTAAATCTGTAAACTCAGTAATCACGTGACTTAGCTCAGCAACTATAAAAACACTGAGATTTCAGTATTTAAAGCCAGAATCTCTTCATGCTTTTTACGTTAAGCTGCTTTGGAATCTTTTATCAGCTATTTGTATTTCCTTATAAATAATAAAATAATATATTTAAAATAATTTTTAAGGTTAAATGTTCTAGGGTGCTTGTCAACACAGCAAGTGTTATCTCCTGATAGGACGCTGGTGAACGCAGAGGAGCGAGACTCAGTGCTCCTCTCGGGTTCAGAGTCTGTGCGGGTTCCGCTGTGTTCCCTTAGATGCTGCAGCAGCAGCCTCTTCACGCCGGTGTCCCGAAAACCTGGCATGAAGATTTCAGCAAACATGTCTTACAACACGGAGGAAGAGGAGTCCGATCAATCAGGGGTTAAAAGTATAGAATCAGTGACAGCACACACTTGGTTTTAGTTCTTACGAGGGTTTAGTTTTTTTTTAGCTTGAAGATTTTCTTTTAATATTCAGGGCTTTTTTTAATGGGTCTACATGTTCACTGATTGAAAGACTGCGCTGTGATTCCCTTGTTTACTTAACTTTTCAGAGATGTCTATAAATTTCAGTGTTTTACATGATGAAAAGTGGTGTTGGTTGATCTAAGGAGGAACCGGAAATAATTTCTACTATTCCAAATACTGAAGGAAAAGAATAATTGGTTTATGCTGTGTTTAAAAATTTTTTTATTGTTTTCTGTGCATTAGTTATAGGCAATTAAATTGTCAATATGAATTTTAACAATAAAAACATCAACAAGTAAGATTTTCACGAACCAACTGCAGGGTTTTGCCCCGGGGGCCACCTGTCTCCCAACAGGTGTGCTACACCATGGCAGCGTGAGTTGCCTGTGCACCACGCGGCTCCCAAGGCAGAGAGATGTGTGAGTTGCAAATGCTTCGCAAGGCCCTGTACTCAAAACCAGCGAGAGTTAAATACAACCCACATGGCAGTTAATGCATTGAGAAGTAAACACAGGATTTCTAGGGCAGCGAAGTTACTCTGTATGATGCTGTAATGGTGGACATATGTCATATGTTTGTCCAAACCCGTAGAACGTACAACACAACACCCAGAGTGAACCCTGATGTAAGCAGGGGACTTGGGCAGTCATGATGTGGCAATGAGGTTCATCAGTTGTGGCAGAGGCACACATTTGTGGATAATGGGGGGAGGCTACACCCGTGGGGTGGGGTGGTGTGAGAAATGTCTGTATCTTGTGCTCAATTTTTCTGTGGGCCTAAAACTGTTCCTAAAGTCTTAATAAAGCCAGCAGAATGGGTATGACCACCTCTTTTTACAAACGAGGAGACTAAGACTCAGAGGTTAAGTGATTTCGATGAGATCAGGTGCACACCTGTCTCACGACAGTCTGATGGCCTTTCCAGCCAACGCCAGGCACACCACGGGCCACATGGGACTTGTCTCCAGGGTGAAGTGAAGCTCGCCCTCAGTACCACCTCTAGGAGAGGCTATTGCTCTTTTGTCAGTCAGGGAAGACTTCCTGGAAGAAGTGGGCTGTCAGGACTTGTCTGAGTGACGTGTTACTGGTTTTCTGGTCCATGTGATGGGCTGTTTTGACCTCTGGCCTTGCCTCTCCTCCTCAGGTCCTCGGGCCAGGTGATCTCGGGTGACGCCTGTGCCGCCACGTCTACCCGCGCCATCACCAGTGCGCAAGGGGAGCACCAGATCAACCAGATCGCGCTCAGCCCCTCGGGCACCATGCTGTACGCCGCCTCAGGCAACGCCGTCCGCATCTGGGAGTTGAGCAGGTCAGTGAGACGCCTGGGAGTGGGGAGGGTCCAGCAACATGTTGCCCAGCAACGGTTTCCAGGTCTCAGATTGGGGTGACCCACTCAGGATGGGCTGGACCACGGCTGCTCCTCATCCTCCACATTGCTGGGCTTGTGTCCCCTCCTCTGAGAGTCCTGGGATATGGGGAAGCGTATGTCCAGGCTCTTGATCTTGCCTTGAGATGGAGAGTACCTTGGCCAGGCCAGGTTGTTTCAGGGCAGACCCCCAGCCCGGCCCAAGTCCCCTTTAATCTGCCCCCGCCCCTCTGGGCCTCTGCCCACTGCAGGTTCCAGCCCATCGGCAAACTGACCGGCCACATCGGCCCTGTGATGTGCCTGACGGTCACCCAAACTGCCAGCCAGCATGACCTCGTGGTAACCGGCTCCAAGGACCACTATGTCAAGGTACCTGATGCCAAAGGCTGGGGGGCCAGAGGCTGGGGGTGTTCCTAGTGTTTCTTCCACCCTCCCTGTCTTTGGCCTCTGTCTCTGTGAGGTTGCTCATAAAGACTAATGAGACTTCTGGGGATCTGGGGACTTACACTGAAGAAATCACCCCAAAGACGGCAAGAAACTATGTGCAGAAAGTTGTAGATTGTGGGGTTACTTTGTAAATGGTGAAAAATTAGAAATGACCTGAATGTTTAAGGGTAGAATAGCAGTCAAGTAAATTATGGAAAATGCACTAAACAGGACACATTGCAACTGTTAAAATGACAAATAGGGAAACAGAAAGTATACAAACAGCACTAATTATTTGCTCCCCGATGATGCCATTGGAAACTCCATGTTCCTGGTCAGATACCGGAAGGAAGCAGGGAAGTTGGGGCAGTGGGGTTATGGTGGATATTTTTTTTTAAAGACAAGTAACATTACATTTAATTTATCAAAAAAACAAAAGAATTATAAACGTCTCTCCTTAGCAGCTGCCTATGTAGCTGTGGGGTCTCGAGTGGTCAGCTGAGTCACCCCCGCATTAGCTTAAGTTAGGCTCCGGCCCCCCAGCCTCAGTCTCCATGGGAGGGGTGAGGACCTGAGCCCTCAGATCCCCCAGTGTCCTGGAAAAAGCAGCCCCTCCTCCAGGAGCCCTCACCTGCTGGTCCAGACCCCTGGGTCTTCGGGCCGCTGGGACATCAGTGCCGGGCCTGGCCTTCCCTCCTCCCTGCTCTGAGCTCTCCCTACTGCTCCTCTTCTCCAGATGTTCGAGCTGGGCGACTGCGTGACGGGCACCATCGGCCCCACGCACAACTTTGAGCCCCCTCACTACGACGGCATCGAGTGTCTCTCCATCCAGGGAGACATCCTGTTCAGTGGCTCCCGGGATAATGGCATCAAGAAGTGGGACCTGGACCAGCAGGAGCTCATCCAGGTGCACATGGGGAGAAGGGGAGAGAGTGGCTGGGGCTGGGGTGGCTCTCCCCAGCCTGGGCAGGACCTTGAGGCCCTAGAGCTTGGGCTTGCTGGCCCCAGGGGAGCTGGTTTCAGAGCTCCCTGAGGCTGTTGTCCAGCCTCTAACCCCTCTGTCTCCACCGCTGCCCCTCTCTCCCCGCAGCCTGTCCTGATGCCACCGTCTCCCACCTATGCCACCTGCTCTCAGCGAGAGCTTTGCTCTCAGCCCCTGGGTTCGAATGTGAAGCTCAGTCACCAAACTCCCTCTCCTGGCAGCGATTACATTGTGGCCTGACCAGTTTGAGGGCTGAACGGTTCTCTACCAGTGCAGGATCTTAGGCATGAACCTTATGGGAATATGGGGGCAGAAGGACACATCTCTGGTCCCCTGAAATCCCTAGCACAGGCCACCTCAGCCTGGCTCCTGGGACCAATGATGCCTGCCTGCATGGCAGCAGCCCTCTGTCACTAGCAAGAGGAGCCCTGGGGCAGGTCCTCTCCCTCCTTGTCAACTCCCCCAGCCCTCACCAGCCCTGATCCTCCCGCAGCAAATCCCCAATGCGCACAAGGACTGGGTGTGCGCCCTGGCCTTTGTCCCGGGCCGCCCCATGCTGCTGAGTGCTTGCCGTGCGGGTGTCATCAAGGTCTGGAACGTGGACAACTTCACACCCCTCGGTGAGATCAAGGGCCACGACAGCCCCATCAATGCCATCTGCACCAATGCCAAGCACATCTTCACAGCCTCCAGGTGGGTGCTGGATGGAGAGCCTGCCTCTGCCCCCCACCCCTCTCCTGGCACTAGCAGGGGATGCTGGATGCCTCAGAGCCCTCAGTTCACAAAGCAGACCCTGCAGCGGCCTCCTTTCCATACCCCGCCCGCGCCAGCCTGCAGAGTGCCTACTGTGTGCTGGGCCCCAGGCCAGGACTTGCCCGCTTGTCTCCAGGCCTATCCTGCCCGTGCCACAGCAGCCCCACCTGGGTGTCTCCCCGCCCAGGGACCTCCCAGACCGCAGGGCAGCCCTGCCACCTCCACACCACACCTCCCTCCGGCCCCAGCTCTGGTCCCCCATGCAGGGAGCACCCAGGCCCCCCGTCCCATGGGGTGTGACTCAGACAGCTTTCTTCTTTTCCCTTCTTGTTCCGACCTTGTCCCCTGTCTCCTCCCCATCCCGTCTCCTCTCTGCCCCTCACTCTCTCCCCCCACAGTGACTGCCGGGTAAAGCTGTGGAATTACGTCCCTGGACTCACCCCCTGCCTTCCTCGCCGGGTCCTGGCCATAAAGGGCCGCGCCACTACCCTGCCCTGACCCCTCTGTCCCCTCTCTCATTCTTCCCTCTTTCCTTTTCCCTCTCTTTCCTTACTTCGATCTGAGCTGCTTCTTGACGGTATGAGATTATTTTACTCCTTCTCCCTACTGTCCCTGCACATGCCTGGCCCAGAGAGCGCCCTGCCTGCCCTCCTGCTCCCCTCCTCCCTGAGCATGAGCAGCGGGACAGCCCGGGAGAGGGAGCAGAGGGGCCGCCTTCAGGCCTGCGCAAAACAGAGCACAAAGGACAGCCTGGGATAAGGACCCTGCGGGGCCTGGGAGACCGCAGCCCCCCGACCCTGCAGCCCACCTGCCCCTAAGCAATGCTTGCCTCTTGGCCCCTGCCATGTTTGTCCCCAGATGTGGAGAATCGGCCCATCCTTCACTTTTGGGGGTAGCCACTGGGCCCACTTCAAGAGCTGACCAAGCCCTTTTTGTCCTCCACCCCAGTGACCTGACGGTGAAGTTCTGGAGTGTGCGGCGGTTACCCCACAGTGGCCCACCCTAGGAATGAGGTTGGAGGGATGCCCCGGACCCTCGACCCTGGCAGCCTGGACAGCACAGAAGGGCAGCTGGGGCCCGGCCTGATGGGGCACTGCCCTGGGGACAGAGGTGTGGGCCGTGGCTGCGGCCCCCTCTTCTGTTCCCCCTGCCTTCCTGGGGGTGCTGTTTCCTCAGTCCCTCCTCTGCTTCCTGGAAGCCTCTCAGGGGAGAGAGGCTGGGGAGGAAATTAAGCTGTGAAGCCAAAGGGCATTATCCCTTCTGTTCCTCTCCCGCGTCCTGTGGACTTCCCACCCTGTCACCCAGCACTGGCCACATGTTCCCTGCCGAGCCGGCCCTGCCCCTACTCCCAGCCTTTGGCCCAGCGTTGGGGCTCTGGGGGAGGTGAGGCAGCCCAGCCCCATGGTGTCCACATCGTGCCCTCGTCATGTCCCCAGAAGCTGGCCTCCCCTCATGCTCGCAGCCAGCCTCTGGAGCCGCTGCACCTGCCTATGAGCCCAAAAAGCTAGTCCTCAGGTAACCATGGAAATCAGGTGTATGCAGCTGGGCCCTCACCCTGTGGCCACAGTGAGTCCCAGCTGGCCCCAGCAATTTCCTGGGGTCCCTTTCTAATGGGCCCAGCAGGAGCTGCTAGAAAGATTCCTTTGGGGAGATGGTCAGAAATACTTCAGTTATTTATTGGTTTTTTATTTTTATTTTTTGCTGTTGCCTCCTGGAAACTGACTTGAAGTTTCTTCCCACATGTTCTTTCCCTCAGCTCTTGGGGACGAGGGACCCCAAAGGGAGTCCGCTGCCCTGGACTCCAGTGCCACCTCCTCTGTTGCTTTGCAGAGGGGACCATGCCCCTTTGACTCCTTGCAGCCCTGGCCTGTCCCTGACACCGCCCCCGGGGACTCTGCTAGCGCACCCCTGGCCTCCAGGCTGCCTGACGCTTCAGTGCCTTCCTCCATCCTGGGCCCGGCACCAGCCTCGCCCGTGGCACCACACGTGTCTTCTCACTCGCAGGGCCTGGAGCCCGCTCCCCAGAGTCCTGCATGGGTCACGCAGGAAGCAGCTTGGTGGGCTGTGTCCACTGGGAAGTGGCTTGGGTGGGGGACGGCCCAGCACCCTGTCCCCCCGCAACCCACCTATGTCTTCACCCCGACTAGGACAGGAAGTGTCTCCAGCTTCTTTCCCTCTGATCATTTAGGAGATACATTTTCAGCCTTAAATCTGGCATGGGGCATGGGCACTCCCTTTAGGAGGCTGGTGAGGAAGAGGGTCTTTGAATTTCTCTCTTCACTGGGGCCGAGAGACCCACGGCTCTGGGCAGAGTGTTAAATCAATGTTTGGCGCCCCCTGTTGGGGCGACTCCACATCTGCAGGAGTGGGCCTTGGGGGACAGGGCCGACCTGTCCACCCGCTTCTCCATTGCGTCATTGGTCTCGTGTGTCCTGGCATCAGTCGGGGGCCAGGAACCCCAGCTCCGTTCAGAGGACACAGTGACTTTTGGACTTTCTGGAGGTGGCTCTGTTTCTGCCCTCGGCGCCTCTCCTTTGTCCAGGGCAGCTGAAGCCTGCTCCTTGAGGCCCCTGGTGTGGACGGGGTCAGGCCCCCAGTGGGTGGGGCCTGTCCCCCTCCCCCACACCCTCCTAGGAGCCACCCCAGAGGCCAAGAAGGCTGCCCTGTTTGTGCTTGGGCCCAAGGGACGTGGGGTTAGGACACGCCCTCGGCCGCTGGTCTCCTGGAACCTGGCAGTCTCCCCATGACTGGAAACCCTTCTTCCTTGGGACACCCCAGAGTGTTGGGCCACCCGCTTAGCACTCAGGAGCGATCACAGTCTCTCCTCACTCCTCTTCCATCCCTCCTCACCTGAACAGAAGGTTTTGACCTTGCAGCCTGTAAGAAAGAATCTGTCTGCATGGCTGTTACAAGCTGTAGAAACACTTAAGACTGTGCCCTGCTCCCCCTAGGGCCTGGGACGCCCGGCCTGGGTGACTGTACTGTAGCTGCAAGGCCTGTTCTTGCACGAGGTGGGAGCCACCGCCCACGAGAGGTGCTCATCGTCGTTGCCCATTTTCTGCTGTTTCCAGTGGGTCAGCTACCTCATGGCGGGGCCAGCTCTGCTGTCTTGGCGAGTGTCATTGACTCTAAACTTGAAGTCCTTCAGGAGCCCTGAGTCCCTCACCCCTGAGCCACCCCAAGTTGTGCTCCATGAACGCTGGAGTCTCTGCCTACTCTTTCAGGGATGTCCAAGGTACATAGTTAGGGGCAGGCCCCCAGCTCCTCTCGTTGCACAAGCATCCTTGGCGTTGGAAGCACAAAATGGTTGTGATTCGAGCACAAAGGCTGGGCTCTTGCAGGCAGACCTGGGCCCGGGAGGATCCTCCTAGGAGGCTCTGTCCAAAGTTAGGCTGGGGTTGTCCTTGCTCAGACCAGGGCTTGGCCCATGGCTTGTCCTCATTCTGGGACTTGTTACTTCTGACCTGTCTGTGCGCATCCTAAGACTTGAGGCTGAGCCGTGGCAGCAAAGCCACATCTGCGTGGTGCAGGCCCAGGAGTAGAGCCTTCTCTGGACCCCACACCCCGAATCTTTAAATGCTTGAGCACAGGCTGTGTCCCAGCCCTGTTGAGCCTGAAGCACTTGGACCCAGCTTCCCTGTCTCCTGGGCAGCCCTTGATGCTTTTGAAACGGATTGGCAAGTTCCCCAGATGGAAGGTGTCTTCCCTCTCCACTGCGCTTGCACCTTCTCAGCATGGTCCTGCACCAGAACCCTGTTCTCAGTATTAACCAGTTCCGTGTTTGCTTTTATGCGAGTGACTGACTCCTCCGAGGCAGCCAGAATTCCCGAAGGCAGCACCTGGCCGTTGCCTTGGAGGTTGCCAAGGAAGGAGGACAGGCTGTGAGGCAGAGGCTGGCACACCCAAGCCTTTGAGGTGGTCAGGGTGCCACCTTCAGCCCCCTGGGAAGTGGCCCCACCCCAACTCCAGCCTAGGAAACCCTCCACCCTCGGCCGTCCAGTGCTGCTGCCTGCCTGGGGCTGTGTGGCTTGGGCAGAGGGAAGTTTAAAGCACAAAACCACTATGGGGAAGATGCTAGGTTGCTGGGACTTTCTCCTGCCACCCAATGTGGAGACACAGGCAGGTGGCTGCTGTGATGTCAAAGAACATGATGCTTTTTGCTCTGCTCTCCCAGCTCTTGGGGGGTGTACCCTGAAGCAGTCTGGGCTGGGAGCAGGCACACCCTCTTGGTGGCTCAGCCCTGCCTGTGCCCGGTGTGTTCTCCTCTGTGTGTGCGTGGGCAGAGCCTGCCCAGCAGGAGCAGCGAGCTCCTTCCCGCTGTGTGGCCCGTACCTGCGGTGTCTGTCCCTTTGCCATCTCAAACAGTAGACTGCTTACTGCTTTCTTTGCCTGGTTTCCTGGTCAATGGCCATGGCCTCCCACAGGCCTTCCTGGGCCTGGCCCTCCTCTCCTGCTCCCAGGTCCTTCCCTGCCCTCCTATGTGCAAGTACAGAATCTAAAAGGAAATTTCTGTTTCTTCTTTGGCATCTTTGTTCTGTCCCCACCCTTGCCCATCCCAAGCACTCAGATGGTCCTGCAGCCTCTACCACACCCAAGTTTAGTCCTTTGAACCCATGTCCTGAGGGCCTTGCAGGGAAGTAGGAAGTAGAAACTGCTCCATGAACAGCTGAGGGTCAGAGAAGACCTCTGCCATGAATCGGGGACCTACCCCGCCCACCAGCTCTTTTCTAGCGATCCCCTGCCTGGGCCAAAGGGTTCCATGTCGCTCATGCTGTCCTCGGCGCCGCGGCTAGCACCAGGTGTATATATGTTTTGTACCTCTGTGACAGCTGTACATATGTATGAAAGTTATTTAAGCCTCATGCTGTACATTTCAGTTCCTAGGTTGGGTGTGTGTGTTCTAAAAAGTTGTCATAAATAAAACCTGAATGACCATTGTCTGTGGAGGTGTGGCCCTTCTTTGGGGTGGGAGTTTGGTGGTGGTGGGTCTGTGGGGCAGGCCCCTGGGGCTGGGCCCAGCCCGATGAGCACTCATGAATCTGGGGCTTACCTGATTAGGAAGCAAAGCTCTGGGCGTGGTTCATTCTCCTCCAGACTCTATACCTTGCCTCTCGGGGTAGATGATGTTGTTGAAGAGTGGGCACTGGCATTTTTTGAGCACCTGCTATATATTCCAGGCACTGTTTGGGGCATTTTTTCATTGGATCTCCACTACCCCGTGTGACAGGTGATAGTCTCATTGTATGAAATGAGAGAAGTCTCAGGATGGGAGTGACTCATCCAGGATCGCAGCTAGTAAGGACGGAGCGAGGATTTGAACCCAGACCTGCCCGACCACAGCTCCCATTGCCTTTCACTAATGTATTACGTGCCTGTCTAGGGCCTGGAATACGCTGCACATGGCACCTGCCAGACACTTTTCCGTCCTTTGCCCCTTACGGAGAGGAGACATATAAAGAGTTCACGTAAGAAAACAGCTCTACAGTGGCTGTGACTTTTTTCTAGATCGGTGGTTTTCAGTCTCTGGAAACCCATATTCCCTTTTTTTTTTTTTTTTTTGAGACAGAGTCTCACTTTGTTGCCCTGGCTAGAGTGCCGTGGCGTCAGCCTAGCTCACAGCAACCTCAAACTCCTGGGCTCAAGCGATCCTTCTGCCTCAGCCTCCTGAGTAGCTGGGACTACA